>JAUPMG010000014.1:22511274-22526617 GCA_031762675.1 Pachysandra terminalis
GTTTTATGAGCTAAGTGCTCTATTTATAGTCAAGCTGTGAATAGTGTCAGCACTAAGGGCAAAACGGGGTTTCCAGTTCTATATTTTCCGACTGGCCACCTATGCAGGCTCTGTTAGAGGGATTTTGTCGATGGGTCTGAGGTGGATCTCAGAAGTCGACGAATGTAATTAATTAACTTATTTAATTATTTTAAATATTAATTAATCTTTAAGTTTTCAACTGGCCATCCAAATTAGTTGCCTAAATTAATTTAATTTCTTAATTAGCCTAAATTTTTGGTGTCGGGGATCTAAATAGGCACTAACCTTGTTTACTTTTGGACCTAATTTAATTATTTTAAATTAAACTCAATTACTAATCCTAATTAATTGGGGACAAAGGTTCAGGTCCTTACACTGCTGGAAATCATCATAAGCTTCCTAACAGTGTACAAGCTAAATCAAAAAAACATCCATGGTCCATAATTCCAACTAACAAACACATGGAGTCACAACCCCAAGTCAAGGTCAGGTCAATAGGCTAGTTTGTAGAGTAAGGTGTGCCATGGAGATCAAAGTCGGTACCTCACAGGTGAATCTAAGCTCATTGACCTTCCTTTGATTCCAAAATACCATATCAGATTTACTTGGCACAAACCCCCAACCAAACCACCTAAAATCCCACACCTGTACCCCTGTCATACCCCTATCGTCAACACGGCTGGTGTGACGGTGCCTGCTGGTGGGGTTATTTCAATGCAATTTATGTCCCTGTCGGCAGCACAGCCAGTGTGCCAGTGCCTGCCGACGGACATGTTTTTTGTGTTTTTCATACCCTATTGGCAGCACGACCAGTGTACCGGTGTCTGTCAACGAGCCTTTCCATGCCTATTTCCATCCCCTGTCGGCAGCACGGTCGGTGTGCCAGTGCTTGCTGACGGGTCATGAATCTAGGAATTTTCGAAGGTCCCGAAAACCAAATCTTTGAAAACCAAACCAATCCAAGTCGCATATAAAGATTAGATACATAAAATTCAAGCTTACATCATACCAAAACATGCAATGTAATTTTGAACGAAATCAATGGATCATCGTGCATTAAAAACTATATTTTCGCAAAACTGAATTCAACCATGGAATCATATAAGAACATACATATAATGGACTTACCTGAGTGTTATGCTTAGTTCTTAGGATCTGAAGTCACTCTTCTTCTTCTCCTCTTCCTTCCTTCTTCTTTCTCTTCTTCTTCTCAACTGAAAATGATGGCTAGGGTTTAGGTTTGAGATATGAATCTCTTATAAACTCTCACATGGTCTTCTAATCAAGCTTGTTCATATAAGGAATGAAAGAGAGAGAATGGAAACCTCCCCATAAGCACAATAATTACACTAAGACCCCAAATCATGTTATTTCATTTAAGAACAACCCCTTTTATCTAATAAATTAATAAACCAACCCAATTAAATTTAGAAAAATGTCAATTAATTTTTATAAAACCTTTTTATCATTTTAATTAATTATAAATATTCTTTTAGTGGATTTAGGTCATTACATTAATGGATGATTTTCGGAATAGACCATCATTGGAAACTATGGAGTGCTGCGTGTGCTTGCGTGATTGGTTCAGAGCAGAAGACAAAAATCAAGAACTGCTAGCTGAGCTAGAACTTGAGGAAGACTTAATTGATTTAGAAATAGGATAGACAATTTTTTATATAATATACCCCTTGTATTTTGTTTTTCTTAATTTGATATTATTTATTTACTGCAAATGATAGATACATGAGTGTGTGCCAACCTAATTGGGATGTGCTCATGCTATAATGATGCAGTTTCTCATCTCATACACTTTATAAATTTTTTAAATTTGAAATAATTAATAAAGTGAATAATGTATTTCTTTTCAATTTTATTATCCAATTTTATGTAAGTAGATTTATATAAGTTAGAAATTTACTTATCTAATAAATATGTAACTTATATACAATAATATAAGTATTATAAGTGAAGTTAGTAACTTAGATATATAAGTTAATAGAAGTATGTATATATATATATATGTTAATATAAGTTGTATATATATACTTATATTATATAAGTTAATATAAGTACTATAAGTAAATGTAAGTTGTATAATTATATATTGGTAAGTAATTTATTAATATAATTATATTATATATTAATAAGGATATAACTTATAGATTTCCTTATATTATAAAATTATATATACTAATAAGTTAATTCATATAAGAACTATACTAATAAGTAAATATACTTTTTTTATACTTATATATACTTTATAAGTTGTATAATTATACATCTGAAACTAGTACTTATATTAATATAATATAAGTATATATACTTATACATTATAAGTATAATTTATATTTAAAAAAAAATTACAATTGGCTGGGCCAAACAGCACTTCCTGTTCTGGGCTGTGCTAGGCCTTTCAATGCACGGCCTGGCACATAAGGTTCGCTTGCCCGCGTACCGTGCTGGGCCTGGGATCCCTAATGTTTGGCATGGCACGGCAAGACCCGAATAGTTATCGGGCTGGCGCACGGCCTGATTGGACATCTCTAATGCACTGGATTGGTTATTCTATCAAAATATAGGTATCATGAATTGGACATTGACATCTTGTATGACAACCACAGTCAACTTAAATACCTCATGTTTCATTCTCTTGGACCATGGGTGTCACTGTTGTCCTTTTGCCTAATATGTCAAAAATACAAAGCAAGAAAGGGCTGCGTATTTTTTCAACAAGTTAGTACTCTTGCCATTAGTATGGGCTATTACTTATGTTTTCAACAAGTCACTTTTTCAAACGAACATTTCTAAACTATGGAAGCAATTGAAATTGTTGATTCTCCCAATACCTAAATCCAGATTCCTGATTTTGGTTGTAAGAGAGTTTTTTTCTTCTTAATCTTCTTTCAAGTGTGGAAAATTTGTCCAGAGATGGGAATCAGAGAAGATGTCTGGTTCTTCTTTTCTATGCTGTTTCTCTACTTCTCTCTCAAACACCATTTTTCCTTTGCCACTGCTACCATCTCTTCAGGTCAATCTCTCACTGGAAACCAAACCATTTTATCTAAAGAAGGCATCTTTGAGCTTGGTTTCTTCACACCAGGTAATTCTCATAGGTATATGGTACAAGAAAATCTCAGTTCAAACAGTAGTTTGGATAGCAAACAGTGATAAACCCCTCTCTGATCCATCTTCTTCTCAACTCAAACTCCTAGAAGATGGGAACCTTGTCCTCTTCAACCAGTCCAAATTCACAATTTGGTCAACAAATTTAACGTCTTCTATTTCTTTTATTACTGAAGCAATTCTTTTTGACTCTGGAAATCTTGTTTTGAGAACTGGGTTGAGTTCATCTGCTGTAATTTGGCAGAGCTTTGATAACCCAACTGACACATGGTTACCAGGTGCAAAATTTGTACATAAGAAACACAATAATGAAAATAATGAAAAACAGATTCTTATTTCATGGAGAAATAGAGAAGATCCTGCTACTGGGATGTTCTCTACAGAGGCAGACCCAGATGGGAATGATCAGTATTTCATTGTATGGAATAGGTCTGTAAGATATTCGCACTTTGGCTCCCTTCCTGAAATGAGGCTAGACTTGATCTTTAATCAGTAATCACAGCTTTGTTAGGAACGAGAATGAAACCTATTTCACATATTCCCTTTATAATGATTCTATCATGGCTAGATTCGTGATGGATTTATCGGGGCAGATCAAGCAACTGATGTTGTCCGAGAGTGAGAAGGAATGGAATTTAGCTTTGACTCAACCGCTACACCAATGCAAGGTTCATGCTATCTGTGGGGCTTTTGGTATATGCAACGAGTACCCCTCACCTTTCTGTGACTGTTTGCAAGGTTTTGCACCACGCGGTTTGAAAGATTGGAACCTAAGTGATTGGTCAAGTGGGCGTAGCAGGACAAAACCTTTGCAATGCGAGAATGGGAAGGAGAAAGATGGCTTTTTACAGATTTCAAACATGAGATTATGAGTACAGCAATGGTCAGTGTTTAATATGGGATGAAAATCTCTTAAATCTTGAGCAACTCAACGGTGATGGACAAGATCTCTATCTACGACTTGCTGCTAAAGAGCTTCAGAATTCTAGAGGTAAGAAGAAGAAACCAGTTGCTGGGGCTATTGTGAGTACAGTTGTTGTTTCTGTAGCACTCATTGGTATCCTTTTGGTGCTAATTTCAAAATGGAAAAGGAGGCTGTATGTTAAAAGGTCAAAAGGAAATGAGGTTTCTTTGGTTCTATTTTGATTCAAAGACTTGCATAATGCGACCAAGAACTTTTCTGAGAAGTTGGGTAGAGGAAGTTTTGGTACTGTGTTTAAGGGAACACGGCCTGATTCAACAATCATAGCAATGAAAAAGATCGAAGGCCTTCGCCAAGGAGAGAAGCAATTCCGAGCCGAAGTTAGCACAATTGGGATGATCCATCATGTCAATCTTGTTTGCCTCCGGGGGTTCTGCTCTGAAGGTACTAAAAGGCTGTTAGTCTATGACTACATGCCTAATGGCTCTTTAGATTCTCATCTGTTTCGTCAAAAGCATTCCAAGATTTTAGGATGGAGGACAAGATACCAAATTGCACTTGGCACAGCTAGAGGATTGTCTTATCTCCACAATGAGTGCAAAGACTGCATTATACATGGCGACATCAAGCCTGAGAATATACTTCTTGATGCTGATTTTTGTTCTAAGGTGGCAGAATTTGGTTTGGCAATGCTTGTTGGACGGGAATTCAGTCGGATCTTGACAACCATGAGAGGGAACAGAGGCTATCTTGCACCAGAGTGGATAACTGGGGTAGCCATAACTGCCAAAGCTGATGTTTTCAGCTATGGAATGATGCTCTTTGAAACTATATCAGGAAGGAGAAACTCTCAGCAATGTGGGCATGGGAAGGTTGATTTCTTCCCTGCTTGGGCTGCAAGATAGGCAAGCCAAGGAGAAGATGTCCTTAGCCTATTGGACCGTAGGTTAGAGGGCAATGCTAATGTGGAGGAGCTCACTAGAGCTTGTAGAGTTGCTTGTTGGTGCATCCAAGATGATGAAGCTATTAGGCCATCAATGGGGCAGGTAGTACAGGTTCTTGAAGGGATCTTGGAAGTAAACTTGCCTCCTAACCCAAGGTTTCTTCAAGTTCTTGTCGAGAAGTATGAGAATGCAGCTTTCTTCATTGCCTCTTCCTCCATAGAGAGTAAAAACATTTGAACTGCTCATTTTCAATCTGGATCATCTTCCAAGTGTTGAAGACACTAAAGTAGGAATGTCCCAAGCAGTTCACATTCAGGTGGGGCTTAGTATACTCTGCATTTCTAAAGCAAAGCTTAGAGCCAGAGTCATGAATGGTTCACTTTTGTTATTACTTTGTATATAGTATGGAAACCTTATCTTTCATATTATCAGTTAACATTATTTGAACAGTTAAAATAGCAGTATGTATGATCTCTTGGATTGATGTATTTCCTGCCTTAGATTGATAGGACTGTGAGCCATCACAAATCATATGGACTACCTTTATTTTGCAGCTATATTCTGTGCTTTGTTCTGTAGGTTTAATGAACTACTGGTGGCAAGAAAACATTCATTCTTTACCTTTCATATTTTCAGTTAAATGTTATTTGTACAAAATTTGTTAAGAATATCATTACCTTTTACCATTTTGATCTATGTGATTGAAGTATTCGAGTTTAACCTTTCCCAGTATAGGTCATCCCAAATTGGTAAAGAAGGTAGGCCATGTTTAAGGGTAAATGAGGATGATGTGCCTTAAAAAAAATCAGCACAAACAGCAGCCTAACCCAGAACTATTGAAATATACAAACCCCCAGTCTTACTATTCTGTTTTCCTTTAGATTATATATCATCAACAAATGCAGAGATTTACTAAAGATGGATCCTTGAGAAGAGACTGAGAGGACAAATGAACTGTATTTACCTTCATCATGAAATCCTTAATAAAACACAGGTTTGCAATGTTGTTCCTTTTGAGATATATAAGGGTAGGAAGTAAGAACCTTAAGCCTCATCTGTGATATTCCAATGGAGGGCACAGGTAGTTTCTGCTGCTTCCTGCAGCTAATTACTTTGTCTCCATTAACCTATTATGATTTTCATCTGTCGCACCTGTTGATTTTGCAGTTCAGAAATATGTACTCCAACACAAGACCTTGAACTAGTAATTGCCATTATTGATACTAGCAGTCGGCCCGTGCATCGCACTGGCTTGAGTAGAAAATAGCACTTCGGATATAAACATGTGGTTTTAAGCCGAAGAAAACATCTTCATATTATTACAATAATCATTCTCAGTACTTAGTATAAAAATTAAAAAATAAATAAAAAATCTACAAACTGTTTTCTTCTCTATGTAATATATTCTAGAGGAACTTAGCTTCCAATACCAAATGCTCTAAACATCCTTCTTGAGTACTAATGGCATGACTAAGAGCAGTTCATTAATGCAAAAATACCTATTTTACTCTTACGCTTCAATAAGAAAATTAAAACAATGTCAAAAAAGAATTCACCTAGAAAAACATGTTTTTCTTTCCAAAAAACAAAGATTAAAATGACAACAGAATTTTCACAACAGAAGGAAGCATTGTTTAGGACAAACTTAGAAAACAATTATAAAAAAAAGAAAAAAAAGTTAAAACTCAGAATCTCATTTTCCCCGTTTGAGATCAATTCACTAACGATTTCCCTATTTATTCAGATTTTTACATTATTGGTTCAATAGCCAATACCACATAGCTTTAGCTTTGATTATTATTCTTAGAATAATGACAGAAAATCCAACTACATTTGATAAGAAAATAAAGATATGAAGTACTTTAAGTGGTCATAATATTTTAGGGGGCGTTTGGTGGCCATTTCGGATTCTGGATTTTGATAGAATCTGATTCTAGAATCTCACAACTTGTGTTTGGATCGAATTTTGGGGGCGGATTCTAGAATCTGATGTTAGAATCAATCCAAAATCAGAATCCCTTTTCAAGGTGATTTTGGGTTAGGTTTCTGGGTGCTCAGTTACTAAAATCGCATATATATATATATGTGTGTGTGTGTGTGTGTGTGTGTATTATATTATGTTATATTATATAATAAAATAATAATATGACATAATAATAGTAATAATAATAATATATTATATGCTAATAATATAATATAAAATTTCATAATATTAAATATTAAATTAAAATAATGTATAATAATAATAATAATAATAATAATAATAATAACAATAACAATATATTATGTGATAATAATATAATATAATATTAAATATTAAATTATAGCATTTTATATTATATATTAATACTACATCATTATATAATACTATAATATAATATTATATTATAGATTATATATTATATTTAATATAAAATTATATTTTATTATATAAAAATTTAATATTATTATTTAATATAATAATATAATAATACTTGACAAAATACGCGCCTGTCAGTCGACCGGTGGGATCCCAACGGCTATATTTTGTATAGCCCGTGCCTGCAAGTGCATCGGGAGAAACCAACCGGTTGACAGAACTACCACAGGTCTGCCAACCCCGAGATTAGGGTTTAAGCGACCAGGAGGGCTACCCAGTCAATTGGGATCGACCAGATGCCCAAATCGGTCGACCAGACCACTCTAGTTGGGAAAACGGGCAGGTGCAGGTCGCCCAGATTAGATACCATCTGTTCAGTGACTGTCATAGGGGGTCGGTCAACTGAGATCGATCGGACTAATTTTGTTGGTCAATCGGAGCCCTAGGAAATACCTATATTTATCATTCTAAGGTCTGTTTCCACAAGGTCCATCCACGGATGGTATGGACCACCCGTGGGCAGCCTTGGCTGTCCAGACATGCTCCAAAAGGCCAAGGTCCGCAAAGTGGCAGTCACGCCCCAAATCCGAGATATCTGATCTCGAGGATTATCAAGGGAATGATCTTCAGATCCAAACCATGGATGCGGCCAAACCAATCAATTTACCCGTGGTTCAACAGAGCATATTAAATACAATGGAAGTTTCATAAAATTTAAACCTTTAACTAGGTCCTACAAATGGAAGATCCAACCATATAATAAAAGGTTACGACATTCCTGCCCTCGAGAGGTCAAAACAAAAACAGTAAACCAAGTTTATAATAACATGTTCATAAAGTCTTGAGATTCCATCTAGCAAGAAACCTCCCATCCAAATCCATCCTTACTCCAGTGGTTTACTTATTTCAACATAGGGGTGAGCTTGGAGGCTGAATAGGAAAAATCCAAAGTAACTACAACAGTTATTTTCATATTCATATGATAAATCATGTTAATTCATGCAATTCACAGTTTATAAGTAATATCATGTAATTGTTCTCACATATACACCATCACAATCATAATCATGCTTGTCTTAGGCAATTATAAACATCATTATGAACTCTGTCATGCCACACACAAACACAATCCAAATAGATGACATGTACTCATGAACTCTCTCATGATACAGAACCATATCCAAAGCTACCAACTCTCAAGGCACCTTCTCAATAGTAACAATTCTCCTTTTTGATCATTATACTATCACATAATACAATCAATCACAATCACATCAATCAATAACTCAAATAATAATCACACATCACACCAAAATCAAAACACTTAATCACACAACACTCCACACTCAATCTACAGTCACACAATAATTAATGCAAGGCAATATATGCAGATGAATGCTATGAGCACACAGATGATGAACAACACATACAAGCAGAAATACAATGCAATATGAGTATGATGCAATGCATATGATGATATGGAATGATGCATTGTATGCAAGGGTGTTAGGCCAAGCCTAACCATAATTTCAATCCCACATCTCCTCTAGAAAACTCTGTCTCAGGAATGTGCTCCATCCATTTCTTTTAGAGGATTCTGACCCATGGTAGAAAAGCCACCCCTTTTTTCCTTTCTCTTTTAGGGGTAATACTAAAGGTATAAAAACTACATTCTTTCCTTTTTGGGGATAATTTCCATGGTAGAAAAGCCACCCCACACAATCACACAGTGAACTCATCTAGAGTCACTCTCAATACATTTAATCCAGTGGATGTATCTAGCATCACTCTCAACACACCACAATTCATAATATACATCACAGTTCATATCACATATCACAATTCATGTTACTTATTTCAGTTCATATCACATATCACAGTTCATAGCACATATCACAGTTCATAGGCTTATATAGGACCCACACACATCATATTTCCAGTAACTCATATGCTTGGACATTCACTCATCCTAACATAATGCTTCATACTTTCTAACATGTTATGACACCCTTGGAACCTTATCAAATCTCATAGCATATCTTACTTGGTCATAGCATACGGTAAACTGGGGTAAGTAGCACATTTTGTTGCACAAAATCTCATACACACATTTTGCACAAAAATCAACACCATACACATATCAACATCACTAAAACCAAGTTGTCCTTGAAAAATGAGCTCAATTGGGGCTCAGTAGATAGCTCGGTAGTTCTGAGCTACTTGCTGAGGGTCCTCGGTAGCAGAGCTCGATAGCTACCGAGCTCCGGTAACTTGGCTAGAGAGTTTGGACCTCTCGGCAGCTCGGCTTGGTAGCTACCGAGCTACCTGTCGAGGGTCTACTCAGCCCATAAATTTATGATTTTTAATAGGGCTTTGTGCCCAACCTTTCACAATCAAATTTTCACACTTTTAAACACCCAAAACATAGATTATGTTACTAAACATCAATTCAACATATCACAAACAAAATTTAAGGTTTAAACTAGGATTTACATGTGAGATCCAACCTAAACTTCATGATTCAAAGCAGATAATTCACATCTTCATACCAAAGAATAAAATTAACATAAGCATGAATTTATGACACAATCAACATGTAAGATTAAGAGATCTAGATGCTTAGTCCTAAAAGAATCATCACAATCCTATAAAAACAACTACCGTAAAAAACTTTGAAAGAATCCTACCTCTTTTCCAAGCCTTTTTTTGCAAATCTCTAGCAAAGAAATCACCACTTCTCTAGCCTTCTCCTTGGTCTTTCTTCCTTCTTCTCATTTTTCTTCTTTCTCCTTTTTCTTCTTCAGCCAAATCAGAGAAGTTCTTCTTTTCCCTCCTTTTCCTTTTGGTCGTGCACTTTAAAGATGGCAGACAGTTTTCTCACAAACGACCCTATTAGGAAGGTGGGTGTGTTAGTGAGAACTTTCCCTCTCGCACAAAACTGATTCAAATAGGTTGAATTTGCTAAAGTGTCCTTAACTCTACAACATGGGCCATACGACCAACCCAAAGCCCAGTCCAGTTCACCCTTTGGAGCCCAAGCCCAAATCTCCTGAAACTCATCAAATTATATAAGTTACCCACTATTTCTCTTAAATTGCAAAATAGTATAAATCAGCCAATACTCTTACACTTAACTCTTATGTTCTTTTGGGAATGATCAAATAGGATGTAATCATTCATTTAAAGAGTGGGGTCAGGGTCACTACAAGGGCATCCCAAGTGTAGTGACCCTGGCCCTTGATTTAAAAATTTAATATAAATATAAATTTTTATTTACACAATAATCCCTAGTAAGAGAGTGTATGAGATTAGGGACCTATATAAGGGTGTAATCATGAAAAGAATTTAGAATAAGGCCTATAAGTAATAATGGATATAATAATGGATAGAACTTTGGGGGCCACTTGTATTATTAGTGGGCTTTCTGGAATTACGGCTTTGGGCCTAAGTAGAATCTGAAACTAGAATGGTCGTTTGGACCCATTAGGTCTGACGTGGAAAAAGTGGTCTTGTACAAGTTTTCAAATTTGAATTCAGCATTGTTTAGGATAGGGAAAGTCACTTAAACTACTGAAACACCTTCAATCTAGGAGCTGAGATTTTGGAAGGATT
The DNA here is from genome assembly GCA_031762675.1 of Pachysandra terminalis. Classification (NCBI taxonomy): domain Eukaryota; kingdom Viridiplantae; phylum Streptophyta; class Magnoliopsida; order Buxales; family Buxaceae; genus Pachysandra; species Pachysandra terminalis. The sequence continues at coordinate 22,522,256 of JAUPMG010000014.1, forward strand.
CCATAACTCCCATACTTGTGGTACACGGCCTAGGGGTTGGAAAGGAAGAAAGAAGGGAAGGGAAGAAGAGGTTGAGAAAAAGAAGAGAAGAATATTGAGCTATTATGACAAAGGAAGAAACAAAGTAAAAGAGGAAGAACAAGAAAGGTAAAAGAAAAGGGAGAGAAAATGAAAGACAAGAGAAATATGAGAGAAAAAGGAAGAGAAAAATGACCACTCAGAAATTGTGGACGAGTGAATCGGAATCTGCAAAAAAAACACTTGAGGTAGGATCTCCTTGGTTTTTATAATAATTATCTCATTTGGTCTCATGCTTCAACGAATGTCATCATTCTCTCTCCAATGCTATTCAGATGCTGATTGGGGCTAGTTGTCCTGATGACAAGAAATTAACAAGTGGCTACTGCACTTTTCTTAGAAATAATTTGCTTTCATGGACTTCCAAAAAGCAATCAACGGTAGCTCGTTCTAGCACAGAATCAGAATATTGTGGCTTAGCCAATGCTACAACTGAAGTTGTTTCGCTTCAGTCACTTCTCCATGAACTTGTTATCTTTCTTCAGAGTGCTCCTACCATTTGGTTTGATAACATTGGGGCAACTTATCTAGTTAATAATCCTGTTTTTCATGCTCGCACCAAGCACGTTGAAATCGATTACCATTTTATTCGAGACAAAGTAGCACAAAAAGATCTCCTTTTTCATTTTGTTGCTTCCGTCGATTAGCTTGCTGATTGCTTGACAAAGTCGGTCAGAGGCCCATGTTTCACTGTACTTCTTTCCAAGCTTGCTATCCATGATGGACCGCTGTGCTTGCGGGGGATGTTAGAGATAAATCTGATTTTGGATAGAGTCAAAATCACATTGGAATCTATCCACAAGTGTTGTAAATTTGATCCCTCGTGATTCTCTATAAGAGAGAACACAACTCTTTTTGAATTTCAAACTTCTATAATGGTTCTTGTAGTCCTCTAAAACACAGTCAATATATACAGAGCTCACACAATCTTCACTGCTAAGCTTTCACAACATATACATTTTCAGACTTTTGTCAATTATATTTTGTTACTTTAGTTCTTTTTTCGGAAATTAATTTTTTATTTTATTTTTTGTATAACAATATATTTGTGTTAAATTTATGTGAGTTTCTTTTTTGTGCACACGATCCATGGGGGTATTATGTGCCTATGTGTATGCCAAGTAAGAGTTGAGTAGGGTGAGACAGATCCACATATGGGCCTAAATCGTAATAATATAGTCGTTCCTACAATGTTGCTTGAACCGGATAGGAAGATGGGTCAATCAGATGTGGAAGGTAGACCGTGGCTAGAATCCAATGATGGAAGATGCACGAACGGATAAACATCACCTCAGTTTAATTATCAAAAATTTTCTCTCCTAAGAGAGCTTCCCTTCTGAGAATCCCTTAAATATGAAGCTTTGAGCTCTCAATTATGGATGCTCAATCTCTAAGTCATAATAATACACTCCCAAAAAATTCCTTCGCCAATTCCTTGCAAGGCTCTACCTAGATCTCTACACTCGTTAGGATTGTGACAAGTGTCACTTTCATTAGGTTTGATCATTACAATCTTTTTAACCTTTCCATTAATTGAGGAGAGATCAGTTAGTGTTGTTTATAACCTCCCCATTAACTAGGGAGATAGTTGCTCTCATTTGTAATTTCTCCCATTAAATATAAAGAATGTATCTCCTTTTCTCTCGTGGCAACTCCTACTGAGGTGACACTATACATCTCAATGAGTTAACTCGTAGCCCATTCTTTGTTGTCGGATTTAGGTTGACGTGCCGAAGTCCTACTTGGTCACCGTTGATACTCATGCTCTTGGCCACTACAACTTAGCCACTACAACTTAAAGACCATAAAAAACCTTCTAATTAAGTGGACTCTCACGTAAGATGGAGGTCTCCTCTCCGGCAAAAGTAATATGCAATAATAATAATTAATTAATTAATAACTAATGATAAAGCAGTTGGTCAGCCAAATTATGCTGAATTAATATTGCTCTTACTAGCCCATCTTTTGTCATGTTGAACATCGATTTTTCGAGAACTAGCATATCCCAATTTGGTAAGTTTCGAGACTTAAAACTCAATTCTAAACGGTGTAATAGACGAAGAATATCAAATTATGCTAAAAGGCAGTTCACTGGGCCCAAACATTAGTGTGAGTAGGAATGCTTCCTCTGTGCTAAGCACAGGAAACTTGCCTCATATAACATATATTTATATACATGCAAATGCAAATGGAATCGGGTTGGAATCTTACCGAATTGAATCAACCTACATTTGAATTTGATTCAATTTAATAGTTAGATGGAACTAGATCATACCTCGTCAGATTAAGATTATTGAATTGAAAAGTTCACCTTCCCCAATCAGTTTTTTCAGTTGGATCGGATCATAATCTTGTCTATTGATAGTTCTAATTATATGGAATCCACTTACAATGTTGGAGCAATTTAAATTTTAATTAATATACAATTAATTATAAAATAAAAAACTTGATTTAATCACTTGCATTGCAAAATAAGTAAGAATTAGTGGCGGTATTTAACGGCGGTCTTAAAATGCCCGCCATTAAATGGATATTCTTCGTTGTAGACCGCTGGCCAATAGATGCTTCCTCGTCGGTCTTTGTAAGACTGCTGAAAAAGGTCAATTAATTGACAACAGTTTGTTGTTAACCGCTGAAGTAGGTCTAATATTAGTCGGCTGTCCATTAGGAACGCCGACAAAAATGCCATCCATATATGAAACGGTGGTCACTACAAGACCGCCGACAATGGGTTTTATATTTCTCCTGCAAACCCCATTCCCCTCCCGTGTTGCTCTCTCTTCTGCCCCTTTCTTTCCCGCATTCTCCCTTCTGCCCTGCCCCTCCTCTCTCCGGCGCTGGTCTCTCTTCTTTCCCTCTCTTTTCACACGAAATCGGTCGCCAGTTCAATCTTCTTCTTCTCGGTCTTCTTCTCCGACGATCGCCGGCAAGTTTCCTCCGTCAGTTTGTGCAATGACAGGTACGAGTCTTAATATCTTTCCTTCTCCCTCATTTAGTGTAGTAATCACGTATAGCTTCACCAGTGTGATGCCCACTGAGCTCTTCTTGTTCTTCGATTTTGTTTGTATGATCTAGTCTGACCAGCATTCATACACAGTATATATATATATATATATATATATATATATATATAGTGCTAGGTCCTTCCAGTAATACTAGCTCAGTGAGAACAAATAATTGGATTACAGAAAAATGGCAGCCAAAAACTCTCCATGGATAGTTATAAAAATTATATAAAACACAAATCACACACAGGGCTAGGTCCTTCCAATAATACTTCCAACGTGAATAAAATTGTGTTTATTTACTTGTTATTAAGGCACTCTGAGACAAGCCAAACCTAGTGCACAGTGAACCTAGTGAAGGTTGGCATTATATGGAAACTATTAATTCAGAATTTTGATGGATTATGTTTGCCACAAAGTGAATTGTTACTTTTCTGACTGTATGAAGTGATTTGCATCTTTTATTATTTTCAGTTTGACTGAAAAATGTTTATCCCTTGACAGAAAAAGTTGCTATGATGGGTCTACAGAAAGATTGTTATAATTATTTGTTGTGTTTATAACTTGTACGAATTTCCACAAGACATTATATGAAATTGTTACCTGCTAGATACATAATAAAACTTCAATAGTTGGAAGGATAATTGATTGGCCATTATAAAATGAATTACTTGATATACCACTTGAACTTAATAACCATAATACCAGGTTGTAGAACAAAAACCAAGTGAATGTAGTGAAGGAAGCTTCAAGTGTCAGGTTAATGTCTGATATTATCAAGAAGAGAATTTGGTCTGATAGCACAAAGCTATCTTATTGCATTGACTCTAAGCTATTGGAAAATTATTTCAGGTTCAGTAAAATACCGTCATGTGGAATGTGGAAACTCGAAAGCTCCCGATTCAAATTTCAGTGAAACAAGAAAAAAATTTAAAAAACAAAGACAAAGAAGAAGAAAAACTTAGGTTTGGGTTCAGCTTTTGGATTGAGGTAGCACCATAGATGCATACCTTTAGATGGCCAAAGGCCTGAATTTGGATGGAATCTTGTTACATGTTACAGCTTAGGGAACCTATTTTACCACTTCAGCTCCTCCAATGAGAAATTCAAACACAGGTTTTGAATGTGAGAATTGGAGGCAACCAATGGTTTCCTCTAATGTCGCACCTTCAGGTTTGTGCCAGATACTAACGTAAAAATTGGAGGAAACTGAACCATTTATTGAAGCCTGATATGAAAATGGTTCAATTTTCTCTAATATCTCATCTTCAAGCACTCT
>JAUPMG010000014.1:22526717-22539983 GCA_031762675.1 Pachysandra terminalis
TCAAGAAAGTTTAAAAAAGTCCTAAAAATAATTTTTTAATAAAATTAAAGTTCTTTTTTTTTTTTCCATTCAAATGTGTCCGATTGTGTCGTTAGAAAATATTTTTATGTTTCTCCCAAAACTATCATGCACAAATATCCATATATATATATATATATATATATATATATATATAATTAATTAAAAAGTCTAAAAACTAAGTGTAATATTTTTTGAAAAAGAGGTGGGATTCATATGCATATATATATATATATATATATATATATATATAATTAATTAAAAAGTCTAAAAATTAAGTGTAATTTTTTATGAAAAACAAGTGGGAATTATATTTTTTTTTTAAATTTAAATAAAATTTATTTGAGTATAATTTTTTTAAAACTTAAAAAAATTAGAAATTGAATCTAAACCTAACCGAAGTTGATTTGACATAACATAGATAAGGCAGAATTATAAATTATGTCAGGATTCTTTCTTGCTAACTAACGCATAATTTATAATTTTTATACAATTTTCTTGTAACAACCTAACAGTAACAAAAACTTCACTTTCACATTTTTTTTTTCACATTACTTTTATTTTCTTCACGTCTTTTTTCATTTGACACAATTTGACGCTAAATAAACCCAACCCAGACGAGAGAAAAATAAAAAGAATTTAAGGAATATTCTCCATCTTTTGATTACTGGCACGAACGTACGGTGATAATTATTTAAAAGAGTTGATTTGTACATTGACGTGACTACTCCTTCCTTCAAGCGGAAGGAAGCTGTGACGTCAGAGTCCCTTCTGATAGATGATAGTCCGGTCTACGGCTCACTGAACGTGGACTTCTACTCATACGTCCTACGATGCGGTGATTTCTGGCTCCAATCATTCCGAGTGAATCACCTTACCGGGGTTAAATGGCAGCTTCAGGGTTAACGGCACCAGAATCTGAAAATATTGCCAAATGTCCACATTGGGGAGGTTGAAGGACAAGCCGATGGAAGATGCTTTTGTGGATTCGGTATGTAACCAATAGGGGTGCAACGTGGGTACTGGGTAGGGCTAATCCGAACCCAAACCGAAACCGATACAATTGGATTTTATATCACTTTGGGTTGGTTTTGGGTTGAACAAAGCCAACCTGGATTAATTCAGTTTGGTTTTGCCTTAGGGTTTTCGATTATCTGGTTCAACCCAAAACTCAAACTGAATTAACCTGGTTAATAAAATAAATATAATATATATGTGATTATGGTTTGATAACCGTGTTTAATAGCAATATGTTTTGTTGCAATTGAATGTGTTAGATAAGTTAGATCTAATTTTTTTAAATATTTACGTATTGTTCAGATTAGTTTAAATTCAAATATATTAGTTTAAATTCAAATATATGACACAAGTTGTGATTGTGCTTATCAATTCAAAATTAACCCGATCCAAATCAAACCAAAATTATAATTTGGGTTAAATTGAATATAAACTTTACAAAATAAAATCGATTTGGTTTTTGAGTTTCGTAATTTGAGTTTCAAATAGATTTGAGTTGGGTTTGATTTGACCTTCAAGGAGGTCGGTTGGATGTGCCATGCAGCTTTGGTTGGATGTATTAAGGTGAGGGAGGGTCTGACCCACCTGACCCTGAAAACCTCTTTCATGGCATCTTTAAGATCTTTCCGACCAAATCCTTTTAGATTGCTTAACTTTACTCATCGGGATTGGCATGGATTTCCATTGCGGCTAAAGGACGAGAAAATAAAGTGAAAAAGCCAAAACTCCCTAAAAGTCATAAATCAAAAAAGCAAGTCTCTGTGTTATCAACACTACCAGTTAAAGGGACTTTTAAGGAATATTCTTCATCTTTTTGAACTTTGTATTCCATCCGTTGATCCAATATCTAAATACAATGATCTAAACTCTACCGTTGGATTACTTGCTCGAACGTACGGTTATATAATTATTAACAAAGTTGATTTATACTTTGACGTGAGTCGTGACTACTCTTTCCTTCAACCCGAAGGGAGCTGTGATGTCATAATACTGTCAGATCGCTACGTCATAGATCATGCCACGTGTATTGGTCACGCATATCGAAGACCTTTCTTAAGTTGTGCTTGGTTGTAACTTGAAATGTCTCATGCTAGTCTAGGTTTAGGCTGTAAGCTACTTCCCTTCACTTAAACCTATAAGCTACATCCCTTCACTGTACTCTACCGTAATTTCAGGCTTTCCTCTCTACACTTTAGTTAGGTTCTTTCCATTTTCTATTGCAACGCCCTAATGCTGATAGCCAGCTGGGCTCTAGCGGGTGTCCCCAGAGGTAAGTCTGGAGTTCGAATCCCACTACAAGCACTCGTAGTAGCAATGGGTTAACTGTAATTGATCCTGTGTCCCCAAGGTGATTAGTCCCAAACTCAATGTAGTGTAGAGACACCACGTCTTTAAGACCAAAAATAAAAAATAAAGGGAGAGACTGAAACCAAATTTTTCTGTTTTTTTTTTTGATAGGTAAAAATTTGATTTTTTTTTATGCTTATGATTCTAGTTCTTTTACTTTAGCTCTTTTTATAGTTTGGGGCATGGTCTACCGAGCGGTCACTACCGATGGTTCGTACCGGCACCGGACTTCAATGGCCCGATTCTACATCGCGATACAAACTTTTGTATCACAAGGTTATGGACCAAACCGGTACAATCGATACTGGTTTGCATCGGTTGGTAGTTGGTACAACTGCCCCAATAATTTTTTTTTTCTATTTTTTTAACTTGTGTAATAGACGGTCCAAATCAGATTCGATCTGGTACCAATCAATCTTGATCAATATCACCGATCTGATTCGATCCACCAGATCCAGACTTATCGGTACCTTTTCGATACTTGGTCGGTGCATTAAATTACGGTTGTTAATAGATCGGATCATGATTCGAATTCAATGCGATTTAATAAGGGATTTTCGATCCGATAAGATATGATCCGACTTGATTCGACTTTAATTGAATCAAATTCGGATATAGGTTGATTCGATTCGATAACAATCTGATCCAATCCGTTTGTGTTTATGATGATCACTACAAATATTAAACATATAATTAGAAATAAATCATAAATACTTTTAAAAAAATTAAATATATATCAAATTATATTTCTTTTGATCTAATTTCTTGTAACTATAAAATAGGTTTAGCAAAAGATCTGATAATTATTTGAATCTGATCCGGTCCAAAACTAATCAGAGTTGATAAGGGATTTATGATCCGACCTTTAATCAAACCAAATTTGGATATGCCTTGATCCAGTCCGTTGAAGGCCCTACATTAAACCTCGGTTTGGGAAGCCAATGTTTGGTTTCAAATTCTCCCTTACATGTATATATAAAACACCAGATTTATCCCATAGTAACACTTATAGGCTGTGTTTGGCCTGTCTTATTGCAGCTTATAGCTTATATAAGCACTTTTTAACATTAAATATGTGTTTGGTAGTGCTTACCCATAGGCACTAGAGGAAGGTTACCCATAAGGAGAAGCTCAGCTTCTCCCAAGCTCTTATGTGTTAAGCTATTTTATAATTTTAGTAATATTTTTAAAATACCTATTTTATCCCTAAATTTTTATACGCGTTTAAATAAATGGTATTTCTAAACTTTAATAATATTTTTATAATACCTATTTTATCCCTAAACTTTCATAAGCACTTAAATAAATGTATTTATCAAACGCTATTTTTTTCAAATAAGCAATTTATTGTTGCTGTGGATAAGTGCTCCTATTGAGCAACTTATCTAATAAGTGCTTATCCATAAGCAATAAATGTATTTAGCAAACGCTATTTTTTTCAAATAAACAATTTATTGTTGCTGTAGATAAGTGTTCCCATTGAGCAACTTATCTAATGAGTGTTTATCCATAAGCACAAGCCAGATCAAACGCATCCATAGCATGACAAGATGCACTTGGTTTACTGGGAAGGGCCTGGGGGCTGTACCCCTTTAAGTTTGTTTTGAAACTAAACTTCATACAGGGGACATTCTGTAAAGATAAACCTACTATAGGGTAAGCAACGAAATTTAAAAAAATAAAAAAAATTACTCTAGGTTCCCTATATCCTCGATGCGCGGGAAATTTCATTCAGGGACACTGGGAATTTCGGAAGTCTCCGTAGACGTCGAGTTCTTTATATAAAGTTTAAACTGGTGATCTTCAAAACCTTAAAAAACTCCTGATCAGTACTTCTTCTGTAATTGAAGGATTTAAAACCCTAGATTTGAAGCTCGAGAATGGAGGATCATTCGGCAGAGATGCATCTCCCTGTTGCTGTAGAAGAAATGCTGAGAAGGATTTGTGAAGAACAGTCGCAACCATGGCCTACGATCAACGCAAGGAGAGAACTGGCGTTGCTTGGCGAGCTGGAGTCTCTTCATCTGTTAAGAAAAATATCTCAGAACACCATAACTCTCGACGGATTCATCATTCACATGGCTTCTGCAGAGAACACGTCCTTATCTGGGATGAAAAATGGTTCTGTTTCTTCCATTTCTGCTGTTCCTGAAGGCAATCGTTGTTTAGGGTTAGATGCATATTTCGTTCATTACGTTTAATTTGTTTTCTAATATCGGATAAATTGTGCTCGCTTGTAATGATTCTTGCTCTTTGGCAAATTTTGATCTGATCACAGTTGGAATTACATTTTGTTTGATCTATATATTTCTGAGTTTGTGGGAAACTGTTTTGTGCAGTCTGAGTAAATCTCTTTGGGTAAATGCAGGACGCTTTTCAATCTTTTTGATATTTGTTTTCTATGTTTGAGCGTAGATCATGATGCCTCACTCTCTGTGAGTGTAGAGCAGCAAATGAGATGTCCTCCTCACTTGGTGGCATTAGGTGAAATTGAATTCAGGAAAGCCTTCTTGATTTTAAGCTATGCTGGCAAGTAAGTTTGTTTTAATTTTTTTTTCAATTTCCAAATCTATATAGTTTTCCCTTGTTTCAATCGATTGTGGTGCTGCATGACCAAACAGTTCAGAGAAAATTGGTTTCTTTGCTCTACAGGAAAAGGCTTGAAGATGTTATATCGGTTGATACAATTCGAGAGATTAAAGATTTGCCAATGACCAAATTTGAGGACGAAGTTTGGAAAGCATTGGGAAAACAATGCATTGAGGAGGTAGACCGGCGCAAGGTGCATCTCGTGCCTGAATGGTTGCTTTTTTTTTTTTCCTGCTTGCTGTATTTGGTGCGGCTTTCAAATTCAGAGGTCATTACTCAAAGCACCAATCTGGAGAACATATACATTTTAGTTTTTCATTGGTAGAGTGATTTGTGGCTTTTGTAGGAACTATGAAGTCTATTACATGGTAAACAGCCCTTGTTGAAATCTACTAATTTTTTGATGTTTGAGATTTTTGAGGATGCAGAAAATGCTTCATAGTTCATAATAAAATCTGGGTTTTGAATCTAAGACCTTTTATAATTCAGCTTGTCATTGCTGAACGACACTTAGGTCATAATGCATTGATGAGCTTGATGTGTATGATTCTTTTTTAGTTAAAACTTTAACTATTTCATTTTACCCATATATGTTAAATTGTTTGCTTTTGTCCATGTTGGATGATTCAATCTTAAGCTTGATATCATATTGGGGTTTGTCTCCTTCATGCATTGGGTTGTGCTTAAAATGAATTGGGTCGTGTGAGTTGTAGGATCACTGTTGCATCTAGGGAGGTCATGGTTAGCCTAAAACATTATTTTCTCTAATACGAGCTGTACCTACTCTGAGTTTCTTCCTTTTATCAAATCTAATGATTTGACAGGCTGATTGCTTCTTTGTTTTGCAGAATCTTGATTGGGATTCTGGTAGAACGTACCTCTATCATTGTTTTGTTGATCTCGATGAAAGTTACAGATTTAAGGTTTGTATTTCTTCTCCAAATTATTTTCTTACAGTAGTAGTTAGTGTTCTGCTTCTTTGTTGTCTTGTCTTGCGTTCCCTACAGGTTGTCTATGGTGTTGTTGTATCAAACACCATGGCTGATCTAGAAAAGGCATTATCATTGTTGTTTTTGTATTGCTAATATCTACGTGTTCATTTCTATTACTGATCATCTTGGGATTTTCTACTCCAATTAGACTAATGTGCTTGTTGATTTATTCAGGGCCCTTATCTAGACAAGACTAAAACTCACCTCCAAAGGGTTTTAGGAGATGACAATGTGCTCGTTGTCAAATTTTCAGAAGAGGTAAAGGATGCAAGCAGTTCAGCTAATGGTGCTAGGTTCCATAAGATTGCAAAGGAAGGAATTCTTGTGGGACTGCGCCGCTATCGGTTTTTTGGTGAGTTTGTTTATAAGCTCTCAATTTGTTTTACATTTGAATTTCAGCTTCATGCTTATTTCCTTATCTTTATATATCATTGTTATTGCAAATTAAGATATAGAAACATAAATCTAAGGCAGGTTGCACATTTAATTATTTATAGCTTACATGTATATGAGCTTAGAATATTTGTTTTGTTTTACATCTTTTATCACACCGAATCAAAATCTCAAGTTCATAATTTTTTGATGATATATATATATGTATATTTCTTTTGTTTCTTAAATTTCTTGTTGTACACACACACACACACACACACATATATATGTATATGTATATGTATATTTCTTTTTTTTCTTAAATTTCTTGTTGTAGGAACATCCACAGTTCAATGCATGAGTCTACACCTGGATACCCAAAATAGGGATTAGGAAACCGTCTAATTTCAAGGATCATTTTTGCTATTTTCCTTTTAATAGTTTCCCTTATGGTGCTAATCTCTTCAGTATGTTGCAGTTGTACTTTTGGAATTTGCTTCTTTAAATAGTTGACTACTGTTTCCTAGTTGTTTAGGACTTTTAAGAAGGTTGTACTTTACTAGGCTTCTACTTCTTTTCTATATAGAGGGAAAAAAATACGATACAGTTCTCTATGCGAGTAGATTTTTCCACTCTCTTTCTCTTTTCTTGATGGTGGATCAATGACCCATGGACTTTGAGTAGAGTTTTAAAGTTGTTCTTGCTCTTTTGCTTTCTATTCTGTTGCATTTATTTGGAAAAATGACAAGACCGTTTTGTTCCAGTTTGGTGTCAGAGCATGAGTATTTGATATTTGTGAAGCAGCTAAATCGCCATGGTTAATAATCATGGATGTGGTTGTATTGATCGTGTAATACATTTGACTCTTCTTTTTGTCTTTAGTTTGCTCTGTTCTACGTGTCCTTTTAATGTTTCTTTTGTGCTCTGTCCAGTGATATTCACTTACAACTCATGTGTTGTTTTAAGTATAACTCCGTCCAGCTATGTTTGTTTAGCATTTTAAGGGTCTAGGTTAAGTTAGAATGGACGTCTACCCATAATTTCATTAGGGCCTTTGAATGAGCATACAACAAGAAGGAAGTTAATAACTCCTTGGTATTTTTTTACCTTGGGATATGATCAGTAGGGTAATTTCTACCTCAGTTTCACGTGTTTCTTCTTGATTCTCCTCATATTTTTCATTCTCCTCACTTCTAATTGCAAATTTAAACTGGTAAACTGTAGAAAATCAGTTTGGACTCCATCAATAGCTATGAAAGCAGATAGATCTTTGTCAAAATACTAGTATTTCAACTCATGGCTTCATGAGGATGAGGAAAAGTGTTATACAAGCAGATCATGCAGTTGATGCTTGGGATGAAGAGATTAAACTTCTTAAAAGGCATGTGGAAGTTGTAACCTAGCCCCTTGTGCATCTTGAAACTATAATTCATGACGCTGTTGATTATGAGTCGGAGGAGGAGTAAGTGTTTGCAATGTCGTAGACAATTTTTGAGCTGTTGACACAAAATTTGTAGGAAATCGACAAATTTCCCGAATTCCTCATGTTGCGCGACATGTTGCGAACTTGCGATATTGTTTCGCAACATGAGGTACATTTTTTTTAAGGTCCACATGTTGCATGTGCTGGCCATTTATCTTGTTTTAAGGAGATGTCACACATTTCGTGAGACATCTCCCCAAAACCCATTGTTCTCTCCTTCAAGTGTAGGTTTTTCTCAGATCTACGTCCTTGTTTTGTTAAATATTCATATAGAATAGATATTGTGGTATACTTATATGCAATAAATAGCATAATTTAAAGTAAAATAAATCTGCCATTTATTTTTCAAAAACATATCTTTTTTTTTTGCCAATTTACAATTATATATATGATGTTTATTTATATAATAAAGGATTTATAAATTTTATAAAAGTCATATAAAACTATGAAAAAAATATATAAAAGGTTTGTAAAAATTATAGAAAAAAACCAACAACTTATTTTTTATATTATGATATTTTTTAGATTGTAAATATCAAAGAAAATATTAAATAAATATTAAAAATGTTAAAAAATAATAAAAAATTATCAAATACTATTTTTTAAAAAAAAAATAACATAGAAAGATGAATGGAATCACTGTTTATGCATTTGTAATGAATAAACAATCATAATTAACTCTTTTATGTGCTTGTTGCTTAATTGGATTTTGCATTGCTTTTTGTACAACTGACAACTAGATAGCATTAGCTTGCGAGCATAATGTAAAGGATCGTCCGATCCCCGAGTTGAAGCCGAGACGTAATTAAACCCAAATGTAATGACTCGGTATTCCGATATGGATCGGGCGGTCCAACTCGGTATCGGCGAGTCGGATCGTCCGATCGGTCTTGGATCATCCGAGTCAGTCCGAGTTGCGTGTTTCAAAAAAAAAGTTTCAATGATTCCGGATCGTCCAATCTCGTCTGATCCCAAGTTGGATCGGCGATCCAACTCGGGATCAGAGTGAAACGATCCCCGAGTTGGATCCGAGTTCAAACACTATACTGGCAACCCCCCCTCAACTGATGGTCTTTATTAAGTGAGTGTTTTTTTAGCATATTATGATGTATTTAGGCCTCAATGATGCTCATCTAGGAGTTGGGATCAAAATTCCATCAAAAACCTTAGATTCCCCTCAAATTTCCCCCACATTTGCCATTTTTCCCCCAAATGTCATGACATGTCGTGACATGTCTTGCGACATCGACATCGCGAACTTCAAGAATTCAAAAACTCGTTTCATAACTATGCTCCGTGTAAAGAGTCATAGGTGGGACGACACTGGAACACTTTTTATAATGAATGGAGAGTTTTGACATAAAAGTTGAAATCCCAGAATGGGACGACACTGGAACACTTTGGTTGCTTTAGATCTTCCAGGTGTTACAGGGGTTTCAACAACCTTCAATGTTGTTGACCTGCAAGCTTATCATGATGATTCTGATAATGAGCATTCAGCATTGAGGTTGAGTCTTTTTCAACTGAGATAGTCTGTTATAGGAACATTCACAATTCCCAGTTATGACACCGCTGGATTATTATTTTCAAGGCAAGAGAGACTAAGAAAAAGTTTCAAGGACTATTTTTGCTAGTTTCCTTTTTTCTTCTTTAAACAGTTACTCTTTTTTTTTTCCTGCTCAGAACTTTTAGAAAGGTTAATTTTTTTTAAGTTTTACTTTTATTCAATATGTACTTTTCTATATAAAGTATTGGCTTTTTGGAGGGGAGCCCCTTTCCTTTTGATCAATAATACAATGCAGTTTTCTATGTGAGTAGCTATTGCCACTTTCTCTCTTCCACTTTTCTTTTTTTTTGGATTGACAATCCATAGACTTGAGTAAATCTGTAAAGCTGTTCTTGGTCTATTTTATTTCTATTATGCTATGTTGCTTTGTGCAAACAAGAAGATTGGATTGCATCATCCTATCTCATTTTTAACGAAAACTCTACACATTCTGTAGTTCAAGTGCTTCGAGTTTAGTTTTATTTGCACCTCGTACACTTCTGTAATGTTGAAATTATTGAATTTTTAAAGAGGCTATCTCTATAATTATAAATGGGTCTTGATATCAAGAAATGAAGCATTTGTATCATATCTTGATATTCATACTAATTCTAGGATAACCATATTTCTAGCATTGGCCAAGTGAGTTAGTACATGTTTATTTTAACCAATAAATAACACTTTATTTAGAAAATAAGGTAAGGCTCAAATGGAGATAACTTGCTTATATTCATATCAATTTGTTATTTCTTTTGATTTTTTTTCTTTTTTGTAGATCTACCAATGTTCGCAAAATGTTAGTGTTCATATGATCCAAGACCCATATTTACGACTTTAATGAATTTTTCAAGATCGTTGTCAATAAAAATAAGTAAAATATGGAGTATGTTGTTCAGACTTACACCAATGCAAAGAAAATCCTAAAATGATTATAAAAATCCTAAAAGCAGTATAAACCCTAAAATAATGAACTCTAATCCTACAAAATCATAGGCTCTAGTTAATGTTGCAAAACATACAAATTTCATTTTTCTCACTTTTTCTCACTTCTCTCCTATTTCCTTTTCATGTGTACTGGAGCTGGAAATGGGAGTTGTCAGTTTTGCCCATTCCACATCACTTGATTTGATTGGATGACCTTTATGGATTTATGTTTCCATCATCCCTGAAAGCATTTTCCATCTTTAAAGTAGGATATGGGTAATCATTTTACGCAATATAGATGTGTGTTGTGTAACATAATACATGGTATATTTTTTCATGGTATGCAATTCAGATTTCAAATGTTATGAATCCGAACATTATTGTTTATAAGTGTTGATTTTGATCAGTTTTTAAGGATGGTGGTAAAGAGGAGAAGAAGAAAAGTCCAACTTCATCATCTGTGAAGTGTTACTTTGTCTGCGTAGAGTCTGATGCTTCTTTGGACAAGATAAAGCCCTGTATTTTGTACAATAAAACAATTCATGAAGCAAGGTGTTTGTTTATGCATGTACAAACAGTTTCCAGCGTTGCTAAATATATGGCCAGGTTAGTAATTTTTGGACCTTTACTATTGGAAACCATATGCACAGAAATTATCAATTTAAGTTGGGTATGTAGGTTTTCTCTTATTTTGTCCAAGACTATAAAGCTAGAAGTAGATCTTGCATCTGTGCGTATAGAGAAGATTGAAGATAAACCTTGCCTGGTATAATCCTTTGCTTCTATGACTTTTTTACTCTTTTAATATTACTGCTTAGTTTTCTCTTTTCTATTCTTTCAAGTGAAGGCACTTAGCTTTTGCACCTTTGTAGGATGAAAATGGCTCTGTGACATATAATGAAGATGGAAAACCTTCAATCCATACAGATGGAACTGGTTTTATCTCCGCAGACCTGGCTTTGAAATGTCCTATGATATCAAAAGTAAAGTACTTGAATCATGCAGGCGTTGAGGTTTGTGGTTCCGAATTGTTTAATGCCTTTTTGAGTAATGTTTTCTACTTATAGCTACTCTTATGTGGAAAATGCCGATTAAGGATAGTTCCGAATTTTTTGCTTCTAGTTATACCATTTGAATTTAAAATGGTGATCATCCTAACATCCCAGTGTTCAATATTCTGAATTACCTTACAAGCTCTAGTTATTATGTATTTTGATTTTTTCATTGTAATTCATGACCAAATTCTGGTCTGACCTTTTCTCTCCCTGCTGTCATTTTAAATGCTAGATTAACTTGTGATGATGAACAACATATCAAACCCATGCTAATTTAGAGGTGGTGAGTTCTTTTGATTGCTTAAACCCTGCTACAAATGCGTAAGCGTTCTACAATTATTTTTCAAGCCCTAATGATGTTGAAGGAAATTCAATAATTGTGATTGGTTGGGCAACAAGATGATGTCACTAAGTCCCAATATCAAGAACGTTAAACATTACCTCGCAAATGAATGTTGCGGCTTGAAATAGAGGGAAAATGAGAACATGTAATACAGCTTAACATGAACATCAATGATGGTTAAACTCGAAGCTAGAAGAAGCAAGGGATAAGGAGAGACATGCACAAGCACCTCTATGGTGATGAAGTTCTACTCAATATTCGTAAGTCTGCAAATTAATGTATTACAAGCTTTTATACTAAGAGACGAGAAATACAAAATGACAACTAATAACGTGGTCCCAAATTTGAGCAGATTAATTAGTAAACTAAAAGAAGGAAACAAAATATCACTCACTTAAAGATTTAGGCTTCTTTATCTCTATTTGTTTTCTCTAGAGAAGCTTCCAGAGAGTTTTCGTCCGGATTAGGCTGGAGAATTAATGTCATGGAGTTGGGTTGAGGATGTATAATTTTTGTTTTATTACGTTTTAGGTGACTCCTGTTGGAATGTGGGACACATTCCAACACACCCCCTGGACCACAACAGCCGGACAACACCGGACAACAAACCCAACCAAGCTCTGATACCAAGTTGAAGAAAGCCCAGCCCATTCAACTCCTTAAAACCCAGGTATTAAGAAGAGGGGAACTGACACCTTATAACCAGCACAGACGGAGCAAAGCTAGGTGATGTGGGACACAGTCCAACGCACCCCCCTGGACCACAACAGCCGGACAGCACCAGACAACATACCCAATCAAGCTCTGATACCAAGTTGAAGAAAGCCCAGCCCATTCAATTCCTTAAAACCCAAGTATTAAGAAGAGGGGACCTGGCACCTTATAACCAGCACAAACGGGGCAAAGCTAGGCGATGTGGGACACATTCCAACACACTCCCCTAGACCACAACAGCCGGACAACACTGAACAACAATAGACGGGGCAAAGCCGGGCGATGTGGGACACATTCCAACAACTGCAATGTTGTTTGAAGAACTGATTACAGAATATTGGGAATCTAGGATACCTTCTTTTCTTTATATTATGTATTTTTTCATATCTATTGGATCTAAAGGAAACTCGTGTCCATACCTTTCTTATCACATTTGGTACTGTATGATCTTGACCCATAGGTGACGTTGGTAGCTCAGAAAATCCTGTTAAAGATTCCCTTGAATGTTTCATATCTTTTTCATAACAATGCCATCTTAGTAGTAGTAGATATTCTCTCATTTTCCTTTCAAATTTTCATTTTATTTTCTTCTCGCATGCCATTTGATTATCTTTGTTGAAAAGCCCAGCCCATTCAACTCCTTAAAACCCAGGTATTAAGAAGAGGGGAACTGGCACCTTATAACCAGTACAGATGGGGCAAAGCCAGGCGATGTGGGACACAATCCAACACACCCCCCTGGACCACAACAGCCGGACAACACCAGACAACAAACCCAACCAAGCTTTGATACCAAGTTGAAAAGCCCAGCCCATTCAACTCCTTAAAACCTAGGTATTAAGAAGAGGGGAACTGGCACCTTATAA
>JAUPMG010000014.1:22547692-22562086 GCA_031762675.1 Pachysandra terminalis
TTGTTTTTCTCTCATTCTTTCATGTTTTCCTTTCCTATTGAGTTTATGTATTTCCTATTTTGAGTTTATGTATTGATTCCTTAACTACTTTCAAAAAGAGGTCCTAGCTGACACTGTCTTTCTCTGTATCTCTTGTGGTATTTTCTTCTACAAAATAAACAAGTTAACCTGCAATCATATTAAATGAGCATTGCTTGTTAGGTAAACTTGTAAATCCTCAAAATGGGAAAAAAAATTACGAGAACCTTTTTAGAAGAGAAGCCTATATAGTCTGGATTTCTAAAGCCTTGTGGATTGCTGACATGGAATATTTAGACTGTGCATTTGCTGTCCATTCCTCATGACTGACCTGTCTACAGCACTCCTATTGCCACGCATTGCACTTTTTTCCCAAAGACGTGAATTTCATGTTCCACCATTTTTTTCCAAAATAAAGATGGTGTTAAATGGGCTTTATATTGGCTTGTGACTGGTTTTTACCTGGCTGAACCTTGTCTTATGGCAGAAGCTGAGTTGGCAAGAACTTGCAGTTTCAGCTGTCGATAAAAGAAAATTGGTCATCCAGACTTCTTGTCTGGACAAGGCTGTCTATGATGCTTGTGGCCATTCTGAATTGTTTTTATACTCGAGTTCCAAATTTGACACTATTTAATATTTGTGCATAACTATTTTTCACTTCTTTAGTGCTGTGGGTTTGCAATAATTGCTGTGATTTCTGTCTTCTTCTAGTAACACTCTCGGTATAGCAGCTGATAGTTGGTTGGCGTTTATGGATCGACTGTTAACATTGGGAGATGATTGTGGAATTGAAAAAGGTTTTCTGAAGGAAAAGATGCTTCAGTTGATTGATATATACTATATTGCTTTAGATGCACCGAAAAGTGGAATAAAGGTTAGTTGCTCAACTTTTAGCCTCAAACTCTATGGTTTATTTGGGAAAATAAATATATAACTGTGTCTTATTGTACACAAACAAAATCACCTTGTGGTATGTATTCTATATTATATTGTGCACAATAATTGTCACTTGGCATAGTTATCAAAATGCCTAGGCAAGGCTAGTATATCATCTTTTCTGATGAACGGAAGGATGTAGCGATATTCAAATTATCCAGCTACACAATGAGAAAAAAGCATCCATAAACTACTGACTTCTCTCTGGTATTATAGAGGAAAGCCACTAAGAAGTTCTTATTGGTGTTTTTATAAGATCCTCATGTGTAACGCATTGGAAACCTTTCTTGTTTTCACCTTGATATCTTGACTTGTGGCACATGTTTGGAACCATAAAAAAACCCATTTAATGTTTTTGCTGCAGCAGCGTCCATTCAAAAGATCATCCTGACCGAACACTTCTAGTTAGCCCGATTGGGCCCTCGAATTGCTGAGTATGTCATTTGCTACAGTGTTACACTGCAGTTTGTTACTACAACGTTTTTAATGTGGTCAGCAATTTGAGGGCTCAATTAGATGGCTTCAAATTTCCAATCTGCTTGATATTTTGCATGGAGGCTAATGTGCCAAAAACATCAGGTGGTTTTCTTTTGTGGGTCCAAACAAATGCCACGTGTGTGTGTGTGTGTGTATAAAGGAATTATGAGGACAAGAGAGCATTTCATATAAAATTCTTCTTGAAGATAGGCGTTAATAGGAATATCTAATCACGTCCTTTTGAAAATAAACCTCGCCAACATTTCATGTTTGCTACTGAAACAAAGTTTTCACCATGGTTAACTTGATTGTGTTGAGTTTAGTTCATTGATCTAGGCATGACATATAATTCTTTCAAGAAATATGTGATTTGGTCTTCACCCCCTTACGTCATAAGATATCATGCTCTGAGAGGTACAAGATCCTGAGTATGCATTCAGCATCAAGCTCCTCTGCACTTTGCCGTAAGGACCAATGACCGTTTTGTAACACTACGCTTACAATATTATTCTCTTTTTGATTTAGGACAAATGTAAGAGTTTTCAACTTGGAGCCTGGTTGATATTAGAATTGGGGAAATAGTGAAAAAAATAGAGGAAGTAGTGCAATAAACTTGAGAAAGTCTCACTACCGTAACGTTGAAGCAGATTGGAGCATCTCCAATTGAAACAGGTTTTGGTAATGAATTCTCATCAATACCAGAGAAGAGAAAGGAGTCACATCTCAAATGAATTTTTTTCTGAAACTCAGTTATTCATTCCATTGTTCTATGTTCCAAAGAGTATACTGTCATAGTAAGGATATTGGTGAGGTAACAATTGAGGTAAATCAGTAGGTTTAAGTGTAATCAACATTAGGATGACAAACAGTATCAGTTTCCGACATACGTGAGGATGATGTGGCGCAGATAGATATGAATCATTGTTATCAACATTATCAGAAAACAATTTGAGGAGGAAATTTCCTAGGTATACTAATGGAAGTGACGAACTAGACTCAGAGAAAGTAAGTATAAAATAGTATGGCATTGAGATATCTGGACATGAGCAACCCCAACCATCTTAGAGTTTGAATAATATTTGCTATGGTGATCAAATAGTATAAACCTTTTCATTCCCATGGACTGATATTGTAAAAAAAGAAAAAAAGTAACATTTTTGGTCATGCACTCCAGTAGCTAATTATATGATCTTTTTAATCTTGGAAGCTAGAATTGTGTGATCCAGTTAACTGTTTTGTCCTGCAATTGAATTATATCATCTGCATTAATTCTTTACTGAAAACATTAGTAATTGTCTCTCCCCTTTTTCTTCAAAATAGGTTGAAGTCCCAAAGGATTTGAAGGCTGAGAAATTTCCGCATTTCATGGAAAGAATGAATTCTTACAATTCAACTTCCATACTGGGATTAATTTACGATAAGGTGACTTCATCTCAAATGGAAAATCCACAATCAAAAGGTGAGAATTCCTTCATTTAGGATAGAAGTTATCCTTGATGAGAAATCTTCAATGAAACTTGAAATATTGCATGCTGACTATATTATCCTAAGCATGAAATTACAAAACCGCCTTCATAAACAATATTAACATTCATCTGGCGTTTGGCCTTTTTTTTTTTCATTATGTGATTGTAGAAATCTGGAAACTCTCATGTTTCGATGGGGAAGTTCCTAAATCCTGCTTGGAGCTATGGAATGAGCGTTATAGTCAGTACAGAAAGGAGATGCGTAATGCATTAAAGCTTGATGGTGAATCCAAAGATGAATCTGGAAACGAAGTGATACGGAAGTCTAAGCAGGTGATATGTCAACTTGAGTTTACTCCTATCTAAATCTCAATTTTGTTGTCTGGCAATTATAACCATAGTGTTTAAACTGAGTATCGGATCAGGGATTGTCCTAGTTCGAGACCAAGTTGGATTGCCGATCCAACTTGGGACCAGCCGATCCAAGCATGGCCCATTTTGTTTTTAATCATAATTTTTTTTTTGGGGTGGGGGGAGGCGAGGTCAGACGATTTGACTCGGGTTTGAACCGAGTCAGAGAACTTTAGTAATTTTTGGGATTGGCTTGGGGATCGTGACTCTTCCCGAGCCGATCCCGAGTCGTATTATATCGGGCCTATCGGCTGATCCGACTCTGGATCAGCCTATACTTAACACTATGACTACAATAGACCTGCCTCCATGGCTGCCATTTTTTCTTTTCTTTTTCCCTTTTCTTCCTGTTCTGACCTTTTGCTGCAATCTAGATTTTATATGGTGCTGCAAACTTTGAAGAGAGTGCAAAACAAGGGGAGGAGATCTTTTCTGAGGCACTTGCCATTTATAGGGTAAATTATGACTATGCAAAGGCTATAGGTGACGTCGGTAAGTGCAGCTTTGCTTGGAAAGTTGCAGGTGAAGCTCTTTGCAAGTTGCATGCCATGAAGCAGGGTGAATCCATAGTCTGTTCACAGTCTGTCTACGTGAGCTTTTTAATTAAGTGTTTTATTTATATATATATATATATAATGTGTGTATGTATATTTCAATTTGTGTACATCTTTTGCCCCATAAGGAGTGCCTAGTATATAATAACTATAAAAAAAACAACATCCTCAGGTCTTCACGTCTGCCATAGGAGTTACTTTCACACGAGTGTCATCTCCCAAATTCGAAACTACGCAACTCCAACCAACTTAGCAACTTCTAGGAGCAGAGAACTCCATGGGGTATAAGACAGATTTTCTTAGAGAGAGAGAGAGATGAAGAAGAAATTAAGCACATGCAAGACACAGATTAATCAACTTAACAACTTACAGGAGAGAGGGAGGGAGAAGATTCTTTGAGCGTTTTAAAGAGCCCTCCTATCTTGGGAAAAAAATGAAAGAAGATTCAGGATATGATAAATACTTTTAAACAAGTTAAAATCAATATTCCTTTCTTTGATGCTATCCAACAAATTTCTTTATATGCCAAGTTTCTTAAGGACATGTGCACTCAAAAGCGTAGAATAAAGAGTAACATTCCTTAGAAGGTCTGCCTCATCGAGCAAGTGAGCTCTGGGTTGTGCTGCAAATTAGTTAGTTAGTGCAGGTGGACAGTCTGTACCTACTGAATATGGGTTATACTTATTCCTTATGATAATGTAAATTCTAATTGAGAAAGTTTAATAGTTTATGCCTAGAGAAGATAAGTTGTTTTGCAAATCATAGTATAAAGTAGTTTAGAGTATTGTAGTGCATACAATTTGTGCTAATCGAAGATAGACTATGTTTATTCCTTATTATGATACCTTTTGAGTGACATTATAGTGAGCTTGTAGCCACACAAGTCTGTTTTCAAATATTGAATTGATTTCATAATTTCATGAGATTAACCATATTCATTAAATTAGAGGAATCGTCAATATTTTACAAGAAACTTAATGAGATTAACCATATTCATTAGGTTAGAAGGATCATCAATATTTTACAAGAAATTTAGTTACACATAAAAAGAATGGAACTCATCTTTGGTGTAAAGGATAATCCCATCTTCAATAGTAGTTGTTGTTCCTGCAGTTCCTCCTTGTCCAACTAGCTGTGAATCTCTAAGAGCAAGAATTAAATCTATCTTAGGGCTAATACCTCTTTTCAAAACGAAATTAAAAGTCCTTATATATAGATAAAGCAATCTCAAAATGATTGGAACTCTAATCCTGCAAGAATTGTCCCAAAGAAAAGTATTTTCGGCTTTATTTTCGGACTGCTTAGAACAGTCCCCTTGCGACTCGATTTTGACCTGGAAAACATTAGAATTGAAATGTGACTATTAAAGACAAAGTTGTAGATCTTCTTTTTTATCTTTTCAGGGACATCTAAAGCACCTCCATAGAACTTATATTGAAGGACTTATGTCCAAAATATTGAAATATGCTATATGCTGTATTTGACGGATATCATGTGCTCGATCGCAAATTATTGTGCTCAATCGCACAGTGCAGATCAACATTTTTTAGGGCGTTTCCTTGGAGTTCTTTATATGGGTTGTTCTTGGAACTTCTTTGGAATCT
Organism: Pachysandra terminalis; assembly: GCA_031762675.1. NCBI lineage: Eukaryota > Viridiplantae > Streptophyta > Magnoliopsida > Buxales > Buxaceae > Pachysandra > Pachysandra terminalis. The sequence goes on from JAUPMG010000014.1 coordinate 22,553,159, forward strand.
TCTAAGCTATATTGGGCTTGAGTTTTGAGCTTTGATCTTCTCCTCTTTAGGATTTTGAAGCTTGATCAATTTAAGGCCTTATTTAACTATTCTTAGTCCATATTCTCACTAACATCACAAATCCTGCAAAATATAGAAAATGCATTAATTCATCTATTTAAAATATAATTCAAAGACTAATAAGCATGAGTAATAAGTCTAAAGTGCAAGTGTTACTCTTATCACAGCTTATGGGAGCTTAATTTATGATTGCACTAGTAAGTTCTTTGATAGTGTTGGTGTATTTATTTCATGTTCTTCGAGCTTAGTCGTGGAAGCTCTTGCTGCTCGTGAAGTTCTGATTCTAGCGTCCAAGTTACATTTCACAAGAATTATACTGGAAGGGGGTTGCAAATTGATCATTCAGCTTCTGTGTCGTACCTCTGACATGGTTCAATGGAGTATTAGTAATCTTATCATTGACTGCAAACAACTTCTAGCTTGTCTTGACTCATCTCTGCTCTCCTTTACTTACATAGAAGGCAATAATGATACAGATAGTATTATAAATTACTGTATTTCTAATGAATGTTCTCGTTGCTGGTTATCCAAACCACCTGATGTGGTTTTGGATGCTATTCAACAAGACTGCATGTGTGTATCTACTCTTCGATATATATAATTTTTATTTCCCACCGAAAAAAAAAATTCACCGAGCCAAGAGAGAGAGTGAGAGAAATGTTCAAAGAAGAAATCATGCACATGCATGCAAGACAAATTAACTAACTTAACAACATAAAGGAGAGAGAGAGAGAGAGAGAGATTTTGCTTCTTAGTATTTCATCGAGTCATGAGAGAAAGAGAATTGTTAAAAAAGAAAGATAAATAAGATAAGAAGAAATCAAGCACACACAAGACACGGATTTATATGGTTCGACAAATAATGTCTACATTTATGAGAATACACACTAATTTCTTCTATTATTTAAAACTTAGAAAAAATATTACGATACAAAAAAAATAACAAAAATATAACAATAAGTAAAATTATTATTATACTTTTGGGATGACTGGATCATTACTACTTCCCGAATGACCTCAATAACATTAGCCTCCACATAACATCAAGAAATACTTTGCTCCTTAGTAATTCCCTGTGAGCTAATAATCAATTAGGTCGGCTACATCGTTTGCACATTCTTCTATTTTTCTTCTTCCACTCGAGGTGTTTAAGTATGGGTATTCAGTCAAAGTATTTCAACATGAGGACTCCCATCTAAAGATCATCAGATGAAATGACTTGCTTGGACCCATCATGGGTCCCACAACACTAGAAAAAAAAAAGAAATAGCCACGTAAGCCAACAGTACTTCCACCGACCCAATTGGCATTTTTTATTTTTATTTTTATGTTTTTGAATTTGAGGAAACTGGGTAGGCCATTGTGATGTCTAAGGATGTTGACTTTGACAGATATGGAGACAATAGTCAAAGTTGCAAAGAAAAGAGAAGCTATGTGTTGGAGGGTAAGTCATATGGAGACAATAGTCAAAGTTGCAAAGAAAAGAGAAGCTATGTGTTGGAGGGTAAGTAGCCTACCATGTTGACCAGTCACAATAGTTTGGTAACCGGTTAGATGCTCCTCCGCCACCTATTTTGGCAACTCATCCATGATGTAGCTCTGAGGTCAAATCTGTATTATATTCTCTATTATCCACGTAGACTTAGCTTTATGGTCTCCCATAAATCTTTCACAGCTACCCTTTTCTTGTTTTTTTCCTCCTATTCTTTTGATTTCTTTGTCTTTTTACAGTTGGTGGATGTTCCCTGCTCAATAATACGTTAAAATGTTTTGAGAGAAAAAAAGAGAATATATTAATGGATTAAGCAATAAAAATAATAAATACAGTAAAAATAAAAATCAAATAATGCACACACATATATATACATATATGGTTTAACTTATTATGTTTGCGGGAGAGAAGAAGTTTTTACTGTATTAAAATGAATTATAGTTATAATTTATACTTTTATCTGATATATAGGACAAATTCTCAATATATCTTTGCAATTGCCTCCCTGTACCATACCACCTAACTCATAATACTGACTTGTACAACAATTTATCCGTGACCAGGAAAAGGACCTCTTTTCATGACGTTCCGTTCTGCTCCTCCCCATGAGCCCATCTTATCCTTTCTCTTGGATCTAGAGACTAAGTGAATATAAGCCACCCATTATCTTTAACAGTATAATTTGATATTTTAAAAAAACTTGTGTAAAAAGTTTTTTTTTTTAAAATAAGAATTGCATTTCTTGTTCAAATCCTTTACAACAATTTCTTTCAATATCAAAGAGGGTTTGTCTACGAGGTTTTACGGGAAAATGGGAGATTGATCCACATTCCTACAATCAGAAGATTTGGATAAGATTTTGTGGGAACACGAACACATTCAGAAAACATATTCCCATTAATTCTTGGAATGCTACAAAGGGTAACCTATAAATTTCTGAAAAACATGAATATACCAGTATGGCGAATATGCTTTGTGATCTCTTTGTTGGATTTAAGTGATGAGTTGACCCGATTGGTCGGATCAGAGTCTCTATTTATTGCAACGTTTATACTCTCTTAATAGAATTCAAAGGCTACATATCGTATATAGCGAATTATTACAACATATCCTGCAGCAAGACTTATGATTGATCTCTTTTTATTTACAAGTGATTTTTTTACAACAGAAATTATAATTTCTAATGCAACCGACCCTTCTTGTAGAAAATATTGCATGAAAATGCTGAAAGATATATGCTTGAATTCTGAGAGAGTTGATAGAATCTCTCTTGATCACTTCTTGCTCTTAAATATCTGATTTTACTATTAAATTCACATAAAAAGATCTCATCAATTGAATGTGGGTATATTATACGTGATTCTACTAAAGAGTTTTAATCTATTAAATCAGTTTAGCTATCGGTCATTTTCAAAGAATAATCATATATAAATGGGACGCGAATCTTTTATATTAAACACGCTCTATAATGGGCGTGTGACGACAAATAAGTACAAAGCTACTTTGCCTTTATAAACCATGTTAGGTAAAAACAAAATTATCATTTTATCCTCGTGTTTGCGTCTCATCACACGCCCATCACAGTGCATGTTCATTCCAGCGGATCCGCACGCATATAAATGACCATTACGAAAAGTAGGAGTGGGAAGAGATGCCCTTTGGCTTTGCGAAAAAAAGAAAACAAATGTGATGTGATCCTCTATATTACAGAAAATGATGATCCGAAAGAGTCAAAACGAGGTGTCAAAAGTCAAACAAAACTTTTAATGTTCTTCAAACTTTCAAACAGAAAGGGTCAATTTTCTTAAATGACGGTGGAAAAAACCCATGCTTGTGTCATGCAAATCACATGACAGGTAAATGCCTTTCATTGGACAAATGTTCCAAGGCCATTTCTGGATTTGGGTGAACACCCACCTCGAATCGTGGTAAAAGCAACACCAAACGACAACTTATACTGCTATAAGTAAGTTTGTGGTTAACCTAATTAGTATGTTTATTAGTCCTCAAACAATTAATGAAGGGAAAATGTGTAGAAAGGAAAACACGACATGTGTGTTGTGTTGTGTTGTGACGAAATCCTATCGATAGCTGATCTTGCTTCAACAGAACTGTTTGAAATACCAACTCATGCTTTCTAGTAATGGAGAGAGTTATGCTTTCTTCTCTCTCCATTTTAGTGTTCACATTGATCTCTACATTCATGGACAAAAGATACAATCAAATCAGTTGCCCGGTCTGCATAGCTGTAAACTAGCTGAGCCGAGCTCAGTTTTGCCCAACTTGAACCAGGCTCGAGCTTAGAATCTGAGCTCGCTAAAAAATTTGGGCTCAAACTCATTAAAATATTTTTGTCTCAAGCTTGGCTCATAAAAAAGTTGTGATTAATACAAATGCATTAATGTTTTAGTTTATGACTATTATTAATATAATATAATATATTAACATGAATGTTTATATTAGTATATAATATATAAGATATAGCAATATGGGCGTCTAATCTCCTAAGACTCATACACGTACCGAGTCGAGCCTCTCTAAACTCAACTCAAACTCGTTAAGATAATGAGTTTTTTTTTTTTTTTTTGTTTTTGAATTTAAGCCTTTGCTTGCGAGCCTAATTATAGAGCAAAAGAGCTTGGCTCATACCAGCCCAGCCGAAGCTTGAGCTGAGCTATAACAGCCCTAAGCCTATGTAGTCATCTTAATTAATAACATTTCTTTATAAAAAGAGAAAAAGTATTTCCTAAAACAAAAGAGAATTGATTTATAGTATGAATGGCCAAAGCGCAATCTTAAAAAACATTTACAGTTAATTAAAACTGTTTTTTTTTTTTTAATTTTAAAGTTTACTAAAATGTAATAAAATCGTTTTTAACTTAATCATAGCCATGTTCATACAAGAATCGAAATAATCCGTTTTTGTTTGATTCGTTTAACAGATTTTGGTTTTAAATCGGCAATCTGTCGTCGAAAAATCAATTCTTAAACTGTTTAAGAATATCCTTAAAGTGAACACAAATATTAATTTTCGATATAATCTGAGCAAGAGAATCAGATCTAACCCGATTCCAATTACTTTCGTTTCGGCCGATATTTCGGGACCCTAGTCAGAACATGTCAGCGTTGGTGATAGAGACTCGTGAATATTAATTAGTCATAATAAAAGTCAAAATTAAAATTGACACACAACAACCGTTGAATTTGAAGACCGACTTTGATCGTTTCCCTTCTGTCTATCATATGAAAATGGACATGTACTTACCATGAAATTACGAGTTCCCATTATTCCATGATGCATGTAAGCGTTATTAATACTGTGGTAAAACGGACATTTTCAACAATTTACCTAATTTCCAAGTGAAATGACCATGACACCCCTGCCTAATTCACAGTGTCTTCTGACTCACCAACCCCACAGTGTCTTATGCTTTCACATATAGAATTAAAATGTCATGTTGGTTTAATCAAACAAATTTCATACATACGTCATCAGCAGTGTAATAAAGACCTAATTCACAGTCTTCTTACTCACCAATCCCTTAAAGAATGGATCTTTATGCTTATATATATATGAGGAAGTTCGTTGATAATCCAATAAAGAATCAAAATTAAACAAACATATCCACGGATCGAGACACGATAAACCTAGACCCAACCTTATTAAGTCCCTAATTAACCCTTAACTAACTTGTCCAGGACACAAGGTTTAATGTATCGGGACCGATCCCGTCCAGCACCGACAGTCCCGATTCGAATCCGGTACAAAAGTTATGGACCGACAATTAAATTTTGAAATTTTAAAAAATAGACCTGATCGGATCGATTTGTACTGGACCGGTCCATATCGAAACCGATCTAGACCGTCCAATGCACAAATTAAAAAAAAAAAAAATTACTAGATCAGATCCAGATCGATATCAATTGTATTGAACAAGTCCATAACCCCGATACAAAAGTTTGTATTGTGGTTCGGGACCCGACCGTTGAGGTCCGGTCCCATTCTAGACCGGCCGATACAAACCGGTTCGTAAAACCATGTCGGGATGAGTATACACAAGTAATTAATAAGTAATTAGAGGTGACAATTTCTAACCTACCCTGCTCAACCCGTTTAGGTTAGTCTTTGTTGGACTTGTCAAGTCAATTATTGGATTTTCTTCAAATTAATTACGTTTAAAGATAATCCTTTAGAATGGAGTTGAGGTAGTATCCTGGAAGATCGAAGCATGAGGGTTTGATGATAAAAAAACATTAGAAGACTTAGATCAAACATTTCTTAATTTATAAAACACGAATAAAAGACGAAATCAAAAAAACGATCTATAAAACAAAAACATCAAAAATATGTTGATTACATTGTTCGAGTTTAATACGAAAGAGATCCAAAAAAAACAAAATGAAAAAAAAACATAAAAGTGAATCTATTAGTTAATTATCAATAAATTTAAGAAAAAATTATAATATTAATCTAAAAATTAATTTATAATCCTAAATAATTTAGATTCACTACTATAAGAAACTTTAATATTACTAATATTTATTTTGTATGAAAATATAATGTAATACTAAAGATTTTAAATTTTAAATTTAATAATTGAATAAAAAATAAAACATTAATTAAAGTCCGTTTCTCTTTTCATCTCTTTATTAAAGTCTTTTTTTTTTTATTATCATGCCATAGTAAGTCTAGAGAGTTGATAGACTTTGAATCGCAATAGCACTCGATAAAAAAGATTAACAAAAAAAAAACCTAAACCTCTGAATAAAAATAACACATCAAAAAATAAAAGTTAATAAAAAGATTCAATAAAATCTTTGAATCATGGAAAATAAATAAATATATTTATTTTTTTCATATCTAAAAATGAAAAATGATAAGTTTTTTTTTGAAAAGTTTTAAACGTAAAATGTATAAAACATGTTTAATATGTTTTTGTGAAATATGAGTTTTTTTCGTTACATAAAATTTTAAACGGAATTTAAAATGTTTAAGCAGCAAAACATGTTTTTTTTTTGAAAAAAACAGAATTTTAAACGGCATTTTGCTAACAGTGGTCTCAAACACTTAAGATGGTTTTTCCATGCAATTTGCAGGTGCTTAAAAATACATTGACTAGATCTATGAGAGGAAAGCTTAATTTAATATCATAATTAAGCGATTATATATACTTTATTTGCTTATTACACAAGTCCTTTTGTCTTGAGAAGATTTGGTTTATTCTCAAGGAACCCTAATAAGTACTTTGATTCATCGATCACTAACCGATTGCGTCTGACTCAGCTTGTGCTTTTGGATGAGCACTCCTTGGAAAGTGACTCAATGGGAGCACTTATTCACAACATCTAGCTTAACACTTTAAATTAATAGAACCTATCCTAAAATTTAAGGATAAAAATGTTATTTTTATAGGGTTTAGTAATGTGTTTAAGGTTAGAAGTGTTATTTTCAAAATATTACAAAGGTTGCGTTTGCCCCGGTTTATATAAGTGCTTATTTCAGCTTATAGCTTATTAAAGCACTTTATAAAATTAAAAGTGTTTGGTAACCCCTAGTGGGTAAGTACTTATCCATAAGTAGTAGAAGAAGATTACCCATAAGGAGAAGCTGCTATCATTTATATGAAAAGCTATTTCTAACTTTAGAAATATTTTCATAGTACCTATTTTACCCTTAAACATTCACAAGCTCTTAAATAAACGCAATTTCTAAACTTTAATAATATTTTCATAATACCTATTTTACCCCTAAATTTTTTTAAGCACTTAAATAAATGTATTTATCAAACGCTATTTTCTTCAAGTAAACAGCTTATTGTTGTTGTGGGTAAGTGCTCTCATTGAGTCATTTATCCAATGAATACTTATCCAAAAGCACAAGTCGGATCAAAACGCAACCTAATTATGTTAAAAATCCACTTCCCACTTATATGGTAAGGAGAACAATGTCTCCTTATAGGCTATCTTCTTCTACTGCTTCGTCTTCGTTGTTATCAACTACACTTATGGCTTAGAAAAGTGTTTTAATAAATTAAGATTGCAAAATAAACACTTAATTAATAAGTGCGTTGTTCTCCTTATAGGCTATCTTCTTCTACTGCTTCTTTTTCGTTGTTATCAATTACACTTATGGCTTAGAAAAGTGTTTTAATAAATTAAGATTGCAAAATAAACACTTAATTAAGAAGTGCCAAACCATACTTCGGAGAAATATTCTTAAATGGTTTCTCAAAGATAACCACCGATGTGTGGCACAGCTGGTAGCAAGCTGGGCTCTAGTGGGCACTTCCAAAGGTAAGTCTGGAGTTCGAATCCCACTAGAAGCACTTGTGGACAGCAGTTTACCATAATTGCCCCCGCCCCGATAGTGGATTAGTCTTACACCCAAGTGGGCGTGGGACACCACGTGGTTTAGACCAAAAAAAAAAAGCATAACTATATTTATTATTATTCTTTGATGTTTCAAACTTTTACTTATTATTATTATATATTTTTTTTGGTGCCACGGGTAATATTATATTATCCTACACTCGAGTCAGATTTAAACGCGTTTGGATTGATTACCCGATATATCATTTCAACCCCCATCCAATTCTAAACCGACCCGAACCAGTTATCGGATCTACGGTGAGTGTTGACACGTAGATAATAAAAGTTGATTTTTTTTAAAAAATTAAAATGAATATATTACATGGAAAAGTGACCGTTACGTGAAAGTAATTATCAAAAATCCTCCTTGGAGTTAACAATGCCTAAATCTTCTTTCATTTATTGAAAGGAAAAATTAAAAAGGAAAGTACATTAACAATGTTCTAATTTGAAGCAATCGAAATTATTAGAAGCTTCTTTTACCTACCCCATTGAGATTTTGTTGAATGACTAATAATCTCTTTTTAGTTTTTTATTATTATACTTTTTTTATAAGCCGTTGAGTAAGTAACCAGCCACAACAATCTTCCCGGTAAACCGGAGAACAAATTCTCCGCGGGGACTGTCAGATTCCGGGAAGTTAGTCCAAGCAAAGTATACCCGGAGGTGGGAACCAGAGAGGAAATGGGTTCGGCCCGTCACGTTTTCATTCGAGCAGGTCAAGCATGTCGGCCAATATAATAATATTTATAAATTTTTTTTTGGTAGAAAATAATATTTATAATTTCCTTATAATATTTATGCAACGTGCATCTTTCGCTTCTCTCTCTCTTCTCTCTCACTCTCTCTCTCCATTATAAGGCATATATAAGAATAGCCAATCTTCTCTTACAAATGTGCTCTTTCCCAGCTCTCTGGTTTACTATTTCCAAAAGCTCTCTTTACAAGAAAAGAGAGATTTTCTAAAGAGGCTGTTGAAAAAGAGAGAGAGAAACTAAGAACAAGAG
>JAUPMG010000014.1:22562186-22572929 GCA_031762675.1 Pachysandra terminalis
CACTACCTGAAAGGTTTTTATACAAAGTCACTGCCATTGAAGAAGCCCGTGATGTAAGCACTATGAGATTGGATGAACTAATTGGTTCGTTGCAGACCTTCAAGATGAACTTGAAGCAAAATAAAAAGGAGAACAACATTGGTCTTCAAGTTGAAGCTCAGAACTCCATGGAAGAAGAAGAGTCTGACGACGAGGAATGTATGGCTGAATCTCTTGCTTTTTGACTAAATATTTTAACAAATTTTGAAAAAGATGAACAGGAGAAATAAATCTTCAAATTCTGGAAGATTTAACAATTTTCAGAAAAATAATGCTACTGACAGCTCTTTTGATGATAAGAAGAAAGGCAAAAGAATATAATGTCGGGAGTGTGAAGGTTTTGGTCACATGCAACTGAATGCGCCAATACACTTAAGAAAATGGGTAAATCCCTAAACATCACTTGGAGTGATGAAGAGTCAGATGGCAGTCAGGAGGATGATAAGGAACATGTGAGCAACCATATTGCATTCATCACTAGTCAAGAGGTAAGATAAGATTTTGTTAATACTGTTGAACAATATGTTGCAACAAATTCTGTAACAACTCTGGCAGATTATGAGGAGTTCAAATCAGTCGACACTGATTCTGAATCTGAGGACTCTAGTGACAATGAAGATCTGAGCACTAATGCTTTCCAAAAGGTGTACAGGGTGATGTACAACAAGTGGATCAAAGTCTGCAATTGAATAAGTCACTGGAAGTTCAAGTTGCTGAACTTGCAAAAGAAAAGGAGGCAATAAAGAAAGCTGTAATAAACTATGAATTCTTTGTTGCTAAAAAGGAAAAGAATCTTTAGGAAACCAGGATTGAACTAAATAATCTCCAGAAGACTTTGAAGATGCTCAACTCAGGCACAACCAAGTTGGATCACTTGGTAAGTCAAGTGGTGATCATCATGGTATATGTTATATTGGTGAAAGAACAACTTCAAAGATAGCCTTTGTAAAAGAATCACCAGCATCTGGATCTGGTCCCTTCTCTAGTAAGAAGTCTGTCCCCTTGATCTCTAGGCATAAATCATATGGTTTTGTTCCTATTTGCCATCATTGCAGTTTGCCTAGACATATTCGACCTAGATGCTTTAAATATCTAAATACATTAAAGAAGGGCATGATTGTGGAACCATCATATTTCATAAAATAAAAAATGTCTCCTAAACTAAAGATTGATTTGAAAAATGATTCCTCTAGAAAAATTTAGATAAGAAAATCTGATTATAGGTGCTTTGTTGCTTATATCTCCTTAAAGACATGTACTACTGATTCTTGGTATTTTGATAGTGATTGTTCCAGGCATATGATAGGTGAAAAGGATATTCTGAAAAATTATCAAAGCTGCTCAGTTGGTCATGTAACCTTCGGTGATGGTGTCAAAGGACGTGTTCTTGGCGAAGGAACACTTAGTGTAGATGGGCTTCCAAGGCTGAAAAATGTGCTACATGTAGGACTAAAGGCTAACCAAATCAGCATTAGTCAACTCTGTGATCAAGATCTGTTTGTGAGATTCACCAAGTACAACTATCAAGTATTTGACAAAGCTGAAAATTGTGTTTTGGAAGGATCTAGATCATCCGGTAATTGCTATATGTTGTTGCACCCACACACTTGTCACAAGCTTTTTTTGATGAACTAGAAATATGGCATCAAAAACTTGGTCATTTAAACTATAGGAATCTGACAAAGATTGTGAATGTAGGTGATGTTCGTGGAGTCCCCAACCTTGGAAAGAAGCAACCAAGAATCTGTGGATCTTGTCAACTCGGCAAGCAATTGCAAACAACTCACAAGGAAGAAATTACTGTTGGCAATAATACTGGAGATCTGTTACCTGAGAAAGCTGCTACTGAGAATGATATTGCTGAAGATGTTGTAACAACTTCTACAATAGAATCAACAGATACAGTGACTTATGCAACATAACCTGCAGATACAATGACTTCTGCAACAAAACCAGTAGACACAGTGAATGGAATATTTGACGTTGCTTATTCAATCAGAAGAGGAAGGGTTCAGAAAAATCATCCCACTGATGAGATCATTAGAAATATTGATGGTGGAAGGTGTACAAGAGACAAGCCAAGAGTGAATTACTGAGGTTTGGTCAGGTATATGTGTTTCACTTCTCAAATTGAACCCAAAAATGTTAAAGAGGCATTACTAGATGGGTATTGGGTTAGTGCTATGCAGGAAGAGTTGGTTGAAAATAGAACTATTGTTCTATAATATGTTGCAACAAAGAAACACCAGACATATATTTTTACCAAAGCTCTTGATTTGACTCCCTAAGAAAAATCTTAGGGATCTGCACAATGTAATTATTTTATTATCTTGCATTGCATTCTAGGGTCTACATTTAGGCATAAGCATTCTTTTCATGATTTTTTCTGTTCTTCATACTTACAATCTTTGAACTTTAACATTCAAATATGGAAAATGCTGTTTTTCGAATTAAAATTGATTTTGAAGAAGAACCAAAAGTTCTGAGCACAATGCAGTAATATTCTGGACTGAATACTTGAAGTATGTACAACTTTAGTTAAGAAGATTATTTTTTTGAAGGATTTTGTTGATGATCTCTACGTTGATATGTGTGTGATGCTATCCATGAGTAATCTGGGCCAATTTATTACAAATATATAGAGGAAGATCTACCATGAAAAAATCTTAGTGAAAGTCTTCATCGGAAAGAGCTACCTACACTATTGTGTGAAGCTATCAATGAGTAATCTGGTCATATGTATTACCAATACGTGGAGGAAGATCTACCATAAGAAAAGAGCTACCTTAGTGATGTGAGTGAAAGTTACCAAAAGGAGGATCAAGGGAATGTTTCAACAAATCTTTCAAAAGGATGGTTTGAAACAAAAAGTTGGAAATTATGGATAGATTAATAAAGAATGTTGCTTGTTTATCACACACACACTTGGGTCAAAATTTTGATCAATCTGAATCTAATCTTGAGTAATTTCAGTTCAAGTGTTAAAGTTTGCATATTGTGAAGATGAAAAACTCACTAGTCTGTGATGGATGCTCATATTTATTTTTCATATATAGATAGGTTTAGATACTGAATTGGTTGTTGGTGGCTACTGGAAGAGTTTACAAACAAGAACTACACTTCTACTTTGTTGCGCTCGATCCCAGAAAGTTGCGCTCGATCGCAGGAGATTGCCCTCGATCCCAAAGAGCTCGATCGCAGGAGGTTGCGCTCAATCCCAAAAATAAATTTTCTGAGCTTGGTTTAACTTATCAATTGTGTTGCTAACTATGTTGCAACATATTTCATGAAATTCTAGTTACTGTCAATTCAGGTAATCCTAACTGAATTTTGAGAATAAGTGGTACCTAATGTGTTTGGATTGTGTCTGTGAGTGTACTCATGGGCTTTTAGTTTTTGATTAGATTCACGTCTTAAAATCCATTCTAAACCTTGTCTATTCATCTTCTTCATTCAAATTTGGTTTTGTCTCTTCGAAAAACCCTAACCCCTAATTTCATTCTAGAAATTCTAGGGTTTCTGTTTGCTTGAATCTTGCAGGATCATTTGAAGATGGTGAGCACCCAAAGCTCCTGCCTTATTGTTTGAGTTCTCTCCTGCACTTACATGTGCATGACATTCAGGGGGATAAATCTGCTAAAAAAGGTGGTTCTTTTTCTGTTGGACCTGGTGTTGCAACAACACCCTCTGTTGTTTAGTAATAGCACATGATCCGCTTTTTGGAAGCTGAATTGAAGGAGGTCAAGCTTACTCAACAGAAACTTGCAGAGAAGGAAAGGAAGATTGAGAGATTGTTAGCTCAGTTTTCTAGGTTAGATCCTGATGGTGATACTTCCGGCAGTGATAGTGTCTAGAAGATATCTGCCAAATCTTAACTTTGGCACTTTTTATGACAAAAAGGGGGGAGTAAACTTTATGATTATGTGAATTCTGAATTTTGAATTCTGAATCTGAGTCTGAATTTTTTGTTAGCTGTTTGATCTTCTTGTTAACTTTGAATGTCATTATCTTCTTGCTAACTTCGAAAGTCATTCTCTTCCTTGAATATTGTTGTTTGCTGACTTTCTAATTTCTTTGCTGTTTTGAAGGTCATCTTATTTCTGAATTTCTCGGAGAATGGGCAGCTTGCTTATTCAGCCAAAAAAATGCCAAAGGGGGAGATTGTTAGGTATTTTGGCATTCATGGCAATGAAATTCAAGTGTAATTCAAATTCAGAATTCAAGTTGATTTTAGAAGGTTCTGGAGAAATCTCATAGATGGTCAAATCGTGTAATATTGAGAAACTTCCAAGTTTAGTTAAGATTTCTAATTAAAGTGAAAACTTCTAATTAGAGTTTAGACTTCTAATTAAAGATGGACTCAATCTCAACTTAATTAGATTCGATTTGGAGTGTCTAAATTCTATGAGATCTTGATTGACTGATGAGATTAAAGATGAGACTTCTAATTATAGTGGAGACTTCTAATAAAAGTTGGCATCAATCTCAATTTAATTAGATTTGGTTAGGAGTTTCTAAATTCCATAAGACTTTGGGAAGAGAAGATTTGATATCTCAGAAGATTTGATTAGTTTTAAAAACGAAAAAATAGATTCATTTTTGAAATCAGAATAAAATTTGAAGCAGATCTCTTGTTTTAGTAGCTATTGCAACAAGTGTTACAACATCCCAAGTTTAACACTAATTTGAGATTTGAAGCAGATCCTTTGTGTGCTCTATTTAAAGATCTGGAGAGATGCATGTCCATTAACCTCAGAGTTCAAGTTCAATATTCTTGAGTTGTTCAAGGTTTCAGTTCTTCGGAAGAAGAACTTTGTGTCTTTGGGAGAAGACAGTTTGCAAATTGAAGGGAGTTCAACTATGCAGACATTAAAGACGAGTGGTGCTCGCTGATCAAGTCCCCGAAGATGATTCAACACACTAGCGACAGAAATCAAGAGGGGGTCTTTATTTTGTGTAAGTCTGATTGGTGTTCGTAATCTTGATATCTTAGTGGATTGTTCAATATCTGGGTGTGGCCCAGAGGAGTAGGTTTTTACCAAACCTCGTTAATATTGCCTGTGTTCTTATCTATTTATGCTTTAGACAATTTCAATTATTCTAATAATTAACAATCATTGAAATAATTGTTAAAACCGGATCTAACATAATGGATTATATTCCAGTCCTTCTTCTGACCACAAAGTAGGATGTACAAGATTTGAAAGTATCCAAGGCTCGTAAAGTTTAGTTGAGACCCTGAGAACCTCAGTTGCATTGTAGATTTCTCCAAGGGCTAGGACATACCGCTGGCCTCTGTTACTTATAGAAATGTTAGAAAAGAAGGTTAAAATATGGACCAAAAACTTAATTTAGTGAATGTTCTACACCTTGAGGTTCAGATAATATTTGCTTGTGGACATCCTTTTGTAATGATTGCTTCCATATCAGGGCGCAGTGTTTTCAACTCTAGAGCACAAGCTGAAATCTTTTTAAACCATATGATAACATAATTCGATTACTCGTCCATGGTACCCAAGGTCAACATCTTTAGCATTGAAATAGAATGCTCAAACAGCCCAATGTTCTTGTATTTTCTTGATTATAGTGTAGGTTCTTTTTTTCCAAAGGGTTTTCCATATAAATTTGTGTGTTCTTATTTATTTTTTATTATTGCTTGGTTATCATTCTCTACAATTATACTTAGAAAGATTGAAAAATTATACTTTATATGTTTTTTTTCCATTATTTGTATCAAAAGTAGAAGTCTTCTTTAATTAAGTCAAGTATTTTATCTTTAGTTTTTAGATTGTTAGATTACAAAATGCGTAAAAGCCATGTACACTCCTAACAAAGATGCAGTTTGAAACAGCAAGCAAGGAACTGAACAAGAACTAAATCCAGATTGAAGCATATTCCATTCACTTAAATAGGACAAATAAACACAGCCAATACAACCAAGATCCAATTTATTTCAAAGTTCTTGAGTTTGTCTATACTTTACCCGATATCTCCCATCCAAATCATCTCTTGTCACCAAGAACACCACCATATTTACAGAAGATTTTCAACCGACAGATTGTTCACTTAGCAAGGTGAGGAACAGAGCTTGCACTGCGTTGTGCTTGGACAACACAAGCATAGTGCACAAATAATAAGCTCAGACAACCACTTATGATGAGGGAATGCCTTCCTGGACATGTATGAAGTGCAGGGAATGAATCACATACAACCTGAGAATACATGGCTTCATTTGTAATGTTCTGCCAAAGCAATCACACTGTCATCTGCAATGAAGCACAACAAAAGCTTTATAAAAAGGTCAACCAAATGAAAATTAATAGAGTAAAATCAAGGTATGCTTCCCTCCTCTCCAATTCTTCACGTGTTTCGACAAGTCGAGGGTTTCAACAAGTGATACATAGAAGCATGATACAATGATGTATTGTAGATAATTCCGAAGAACTCGAAAATATACTATGGCAAACCTAATGCCCAGAATACGGAGACCAATCTTTCAGCATATAAAGCCAGTCATATTTCTTTCACAGGATAATCTAAACGTATATCACAATTCAACCTACAAAATCACTACTTATCACGTATAGAGCTGTGCATCCTGGAATTCAATATCAGCATGTATTACTGTTAGATCCGGTTATATAAATTAATTTAAGTTCTAGCAAGTGTTAGATTAATTAGTGTTATCTAATGAAAATTAAAACAATAACACAGGCAATTTTAACGAGGTTCAGTATACACCTGCTCTTCGGGACCATGTCCAGATGATGAACAATCCACTAAAGCAAAAAAGATTACATACACCAATTTGGTCTTACACAAATTAAAGATTCCCTCTTGAATTCTGTCGCCATTGTGTAGAATCAACTTCATGGACTTGTCCAACGAGCTCCCCTCGACTTAAGCATGCATGATTGAACTACCTTCAATCTACAGCCGCCTTCTCTCGAAGAACTGTAGTGCATGATTGAACTCCCTTCAATCTGCAGTCGCCTTCTCCCGAAGACTCAAAGTTCTTATCCCAAAGAACTGTCAAATACTTGATATGATACTCTTGAATATCTTGGAGAGTTCACCCTCTTCATGTAGTTCAATCTGTATTTATAGAGAAGGTAAACAGATCTTTTCAGATTCTCGGATGACAGACTGTTGCAACACTTTGTTACAACAGATCTTCAAAATGAGATTTGAAAACAGATCACAATCTTATTCAAATTCTCCTTCAAATCTTCATGATCTCCATCACAAATCTTCTCAGAATATTCTCTTATAGATAGCCATCCCTTACTATTAATTTGCAGCAATATAATGAGGAATATCTTGTTCGGTTGATCTCTTGCTTAATCCACAAAATTTCCAGAAGCTTGCCTTCAACAGAATGCAGTTCAGATTTATGTGATCTATTGTTTTTAGAAGCTTCTCTTCAAAACACCAGCTGTACCATCTCACGCAATCTGCAAGCTTCTATTTATTTGAGAGATCTTCTGAAGTAAGAAGCTTCTCTCCAAGGACCAATTGTATCTTCTCACGCATGGCCCACACAATCTTCTTACGGAATCAATGTGCTTCTTAAACTAGTCTAAGAGATCCTTACGGATCTTCTAAAATATTCTCTTAGAACTATTTGCCTAAAACATATCAAAATCTTATTAAAATGAGGTGACATGCACATGATTTTAGCAATTACTTAATTTGAAATTAGACACCTTCTGGATATGATCAAATATGGAATTAATTAGAAAGTGTGTGTTATTTGGCAACTCAAAGCTTGCCAATGCCAATATACACATGTGAGATCTAATAATCTCCCCATTTGGCAAAAACACCTCTAATGTTTATCAAGAGAAATAGCTTACATAATTAAATCCATTAAAACAAAGTGAGTAGCAAAAACAAACATATCACATTCAAAGTGAGAACTAACAGATCATTGATATGAACAGAATGCACTAGCGATCAGACAGTATTAAAGGTCAAGTAAAGTCAGATAAACATCAAAAAATAGCAGCAACAATTTATATTTACTCCCCCTTTTTGGCAAAAAGTAGCCAAAGTACAGTATGGCAAGATTAGAAAGATGGAGGAACCGAGGCAGAAGGATGATCAGAGGATCTGAACAGAGTAAGCAACCTCTCCAGCTGCTTTTCCTTGGCATGTAGTATCCGAGTCCGATCAGCCAAACATTGAAGCTCCACCTTGACAGCTTCTAAATCAGATACCAGAAACTGTTGCAACTCATCTGATGAAACAGTTTCAGGAATTGTTGGAACAGGAGATGGTCGAGCCAGTTGTGGAGACTCCCCTTCAATGTCAACCATGTGTTTGCCTCTAAAACGTTTTCTAGAAACCTGAATAGGTTTCCTAGGGTATTCAAGAATATCAGAAGCCACGAAGAAGATTCTACAAAACAGACGGGTTAGGGTTCTTGAGAAGAAGATGAATATAAGAAGCTTTGAACTCCACGAATGAAAGAAAAAGTCATCTTTTGGGTTTTTCAGCTGAATCCCTAATCAAAAGATTTTAACACTCAAGGATGCTGCAATTTCTCAAGAAACCAAAATTTCAAAAATCAGTTAGGAATAACTGACAGTTGAAGAGCCCAACTCCTGTAGCACATGTTACAAATTGAGAACAAGGTAGACAAAAGTACCCATAGCTCATTTTTTTTAAATAGTGCCGAAGAAATAAAATCACATCTTTCAGATCAGTCAAATTTATCAACATCACAAGGTTTAACTTTTAATACTTTAACTGCAAATTCTCAGATTTAGATTTAACTAATAAGAATTGTGAACCAATTGTGTGTGTGTGCTCAGCAAATTACATTCTTGAAGAATCCATCATATTTCCAACTTAATGTTTCAAATCATCATTTTGAAAGATCTGTTAAAGCAAGTCCTTGATTCCCCCCCCCCTGTTTTTTAGCTTTCACACTTATCATTAAGGTAGCTCTTTTCCCATGGTAGATCATCCTCTAAATATTGGTAATACATAGGACCAGATTACTCATGGATAGCTTCACACAATAGTGTAAGTAACTGATGTGACAATAGTATTAACCACTCACAATAGGACGAATCCTTGTAGGATAGGGCTATTTGAGGGTGTCGAACCTCAACGACTGATGGGTTTTTGATTGTTACCTTACCAGATTAAATCTAAGAAAATTAATTGGACAAAAGAAAAGGGATTTAATGATATTAATCTAAAAATCAAAGTAAACTAATTTATAATCTAAAAAAAAAACTAAGTAAAGGGGATTAAATCAATTAAGGAAAACAACAAAGTATTGATGATCCCTCTAACCCTTTTATTATGGCAATCTCATGAATTCCTAGGCATTAATTCACTGTCTAAACACAGAATTGTGTGGCTATAAGCACAAACAACATCCCAAAAAGGTTTTATGCTAAGAATAAGCATAGCCTATCTTTCGATTTCTCTAGGCATAAGCTATCAAATTCTTAGGCACAAATTACGTTATCATATGGGATAACTATAACCCATCTTCGGTTGGCACGACCGGTCTACCTACACTAACTAATCTACTTTGTAGTACAACCCGTCTTCCCTAGGCATGGCCTATGAAATCCTATCATACTCATCATGTCATTAAGCACTATTGCATGATTAGTATTCCAATAATCACAGAAAATAGGAACAAATTTGGATTCAATCCTAACAAAACTAACGGCCGATTATTCTATTAGTCTTGATTATTAAACATTAAAGTCTAATTCAATGAATCCTCTTAATCATGCAATCACAAACAGTGAATTAACAACCTAAAAACCCATAAAATGAAACCATAAATAAAGGATTAGAGTTTACATCAATACTCCACAAGGGAGTTTAGCCACTCATGGTCATCTGATATTCAACAGGGATGTAAAAGGTCATTTCCACAAATTGCATACGCCCCAGCAAGCACTAACATGAAGAACAGCGAAAAACGCGAAGAACAGCCTGAAGAACAGAGATTATCAAGAATCCTTATTCAATTCAAACTCCAAATTCGTTCATAATAATCTAAACGACCCCCTAATAGTCTTATATTACATGTTTCCTATTTAATCATTATCCAAAAGAAAGGGAAGATACATCACATTCGGACTCAAACCCCTTGGCAAATACGCAACTGCTGTTGTAATGAGTGCGCTCGATTGCACTGCTCCTGCGCTTGATCGGATTTCTGCGATCGATCGTAATGAGATCGACCCAGGTGTGATCGATCGACTGTATAACTGGGCTTCCTTTTGGCTTTGTTTTTGGACTTTCACCTTCGGCTTTGACTTGGGCTTCCTTCGTTTGTTTATTCCATGGACTTCAAGGTATAATTGAGCTTTTGAATTGGACCTCACCTTCTCTTACACGCCTTGAGCTTTATTCCACTTGAAGCTTTAATGGCTTGGTTTAAGCCCATTTTCTCCTCATCTTTATCAGACCTGCAAAACAGCAAACTTGCATTAATTCATTCACATTTACATACCTCTAAGACTAACAAGTAGCAGTAATAGGTCCAAAAGTATAAGTGTTACACACTTATCAGTAGCTCTTTCCAATGAAGATTTTCACTCTGAGTATCTCATGGTAGATCTTCCTCTACATATTGGTGATACATAGGCCCAGATTACTCATGGATATCATTACACACATGTCAAGGTAGAGATTATCAACAAAATCTTTCAAAGAAAATCTTCTTAA
>JAUPMG010000014.1:22598984-22618312 GCA_031762675.1 Pachysandra terminalis
AAATCTTATTACTGGGAACCTCAAAAGAATGTTATTCCATATCAAAGGGATCGACCTGCTAATGTTAGAAAAGATATCAAGGCTAGATTGCGCGAGTTAGCCTTTTATTCAAATATTAAGCAGCCTCAACAATCGGTTACTTCACTAACCAGGGGTAGACGTGAGTACAAATGTTTTGTTTTATTAATGTTTAAGAAATGAGCTACTGCCATAAATTCTTTTTGTCCTCTAATTTCGTTATACATCACCAAGTGTTCTGCTATGGATCTTGTAACAGCTATCTTCAGATTCCATCTGTCATCATTCTTATCTCGATTCTCATTTTTATCAACTTCTCTCTCTCTCTCTCTCTCTCTCTCTCTCTCTCTCTCTCTCATATCGTAAACAAAATACATTCCCTGGAGAGAGGATTTACAAATAAGCTGTTTGGCTTTTTAAATTTTAGAGGCTGGTAAGGTTGGTAAGATGGAATAAGGATTAAACATCCCTTGTCAGCTGGATTCTGACTTCCTTTCCGCTAACTACTTGTCACGACCCGGGATGTATGGACTTATTTTGCCAATTCCCGATTCGCAACTATTGTGTGTAACTACACAGTTCATGGTTAATTAAAAACCAATCACGTCTGTAATAGTTTTATCAGAGTAATCTATAACAAAAGCAACTAAAACAAACGATACATTATCTTAAAACTTAATGTACACATATACCTACAGGGAATAGCAAAAGAGTTGTTACACACACTATACAATCTTTCTTTACAACTCTCTCTCTCTCAGAGTAAACAAACGTGATCTTCCTCTCTAAAATCTCCGCCTCTAGCTGATCATCCTCTCCTACTACCTCCCTTTCCATGTCAGACTCTGAAAAATTTTAGAAAACATTTTAATGAGAATAAATTCCCATAAGTAATAATCAGTGAAAAGAAAACTATACGAGAAGTTATGCTCTTCGAAACAATAGTTATATATTACAATTTTAAACGTAACGGAAATAAACAAAATGCAGTATGAAGCATTCCAATAATCAGGCATGACATTTTAACTGAAATATAAATAAAATAACTGGAACACACATATAGATGTTCAAGTTGGCACGGACACCTTGGTGCCTTCCCATAGCAGCTGACACTAGGGCACAGCTCACCAGTGCAATGCTCACGGTAAATTCAACTTACTATAGGAAATTAAATATATAGAAGTCACTCTGATGTCATGACTGGGTTAGGGCTCATGACCATCAGTAAAGACTAAACAGAATCCACATTGATCAGATGGGATAAAACATTCACTTGCAAGGACTCCAGAACGTCGCTTGTCAGCCGACATCCAAATGAAACATCATAAACTTGTCATGCATTTCACAATTACATAGCATGGATGTAGTAGTCAGACAATGGCCTACACCCATATATCGGCACAAAACCACGGGCATATTACCCCACATAGCACACAGATCATACGTATGTAAATCATGCATATTATACTGAGACCGTCAAACTTGAGAAAACGTAGTTTTGTCAAATTGTCGTTGATAGCTTCAATCAGCCAAGGCGCTCCCTCGTTTAACCGAAAGTGCCAGAAACTCAAAAATATAATTTTTATAGTAAATTTCAAATCTGAACTGCAAATCAGAATTATAGTATTTAGGGAAAACATCAAATCTAAACTGCAAATTAGAATTCTAGTATTTAGGGAAAACATCAAATAGGAAATGTAAACCAGAATTATAGTATTTAGGGAAATCATCAAATCTGAACTGCAAACCAGAACTATAGTATTTAGGGAAACCATCAAATTTGAACTGTAAACCAGAATTATAGTATTTAGGAAAATCATCAAATCTGAAATGCATACCAAAATTATAATATTTAGGGCAAACATCAAATCTGAACTTCCAAAACAAAATTATAGTTTCGTACAGCAACTTCAAACTTGAACTTAAAAATAGAAGATATAATTGCAACTAATCTAAGCAAAAAAATATATTCTAAATCCTATAAATTTTATTCTTTCAATTCCAAAACTATTATACTTTTAGGCTAAAATCCTAGCTTTGGTTTCCTTCTTCTACTTCTTCTTCTTCCTCTTCTTCTTCTTCTTCTTCTTCTTGCTGTTCTGCAGTTTTTCTCCTCTCTAATCAGTTTCTGCTAAGTATTTTTATACCTATTCACTTAATAATTTAATTAGTCTTATTAATTTTTACTAATTAGATAGTTTGGTGTAATTTTACTTAATTTATCTAACCTATATTATATTAATTAATTGGAGTTAGTCTCTAAGTAACCTTCATTAACACATGTCCCCATTCTATCACCTTTAATACCACATGTCATCATTTAGGTCTTGTACCTTTTGACTCACATTAGATGGCATTTCTGAAATTTTCATATTACAAGTATAACCTTCCTTTATTACTTAGTTACAAGAATGCCATGTCATTTATTTTCCTCTATATCCTTCAGTTACTATATAGCTCACCTCCAGGCTCGTAATGTACACTCACCAATCACATGTGCTCTTCATCATGCTTGGTGCGTAATTAGACTTAAGAATTACATGATAAAAATTTAAGTTTAATTATTTAATTACTAATCACATATATACATTTATATGCATACTTATATATAAATATAGGTACATCCATCATCTATATTACCATTAGTGTAGATATTGGTTAGTATATATATTCACTAAGCAAGTACTACATTACACTTGTAATTATTAAGTTATAGAATTAGCATTCAATTAAATTTCGATTCATTACACTACTGATTTACATTCTTAGATTTACTGATCTTGTATAGCTTACAATGCTCTTGCTTCTCATGTTACTGAAGCACTTTTGTAGATTTTAAAACCTTATTTTAATCTTGCAAAAATTAATGATGGTCATAGCAAACAAAGTGAGCAGCTGAAGCCTGAAATATGTTGATCTTTCTTTTCCATCAAAACTATGAAACACGCCACTTAAAAAAGCAGAGAATTGAGATTAACCAAATTATGAAAAGCAAATCTCAGTTTCAATACACAATACTTCAAAAATTTGAGCGCATGAAATTCATATCCAAGAGATCTGGTAGTTTGTTGGATCTCTTATTCAATAGGAAGGAAAGGTTGAGGATGTTCCTAAAGTTGAGCTAGGTTGATATAGTAGAGATTTTTCTAGAATTATTTGACCAATGCGCTATGAGATGAGCTATGGTTTGTGAACAAGATGCAACCAAGGATTACTAATACTTCTAGATGAGGATTTGATGTAGATGAGTACTATGATAAAAATATCAGAGTGCACTCATGAATATTTTAGATCATTTCCAATTGGTGGTGACATTAATTGCATGAAGTTGACATGGACGTGTTAAAGCAAGACTATTGATGGAGCCGTTGAGAATGATAAAGAGGGTGAGAGGAGGGCTGAAGAGGACGTTATGGATTTGGGGGGAGATGACTTAATAATAGTCTATGGATTTGGTCTTGTTACGTTAGAATCACCAAATAGGGTTCATGTTAGTTGAAAAGGCATTGATGATGATGATTTATGTTTCTTGATGAATAATTGAAACTTTTATTAAAATCAAAGGGGGATAAAAAGGTACAAAGGAGCTTCAGCTAGAAGCCCAGAACAAGAAACATAAAGAAGAAGATAGAAAATAAATGCAAAAAGAAAACCAGCCGGAGAGCTACTTCATAAGCATATCTGTGCTAGGAATGCCAGTAAACAACAATTCTGTATGAGCACCACCACTAGCCAATCTATATGCCTCTCTGTTGGTGGACCTAGGCACATGGACGAATGAGATGTTCATACCATCCACCAAAAAGCAAGCCAAGGGTACAAGATGATCCCATTGCCATGAGTGTGACATACGCCTCATCCATGAGATAATCACTGATGAGTCCCCCTCCACCACATGATCACAATTACCCTTGGCTCATGCTTCTCCCAGTTCCGTTACTAGAGCATGAATCTCAGCACTAGTGGCATTTCCTTTCCCCTAGGGACCATGAAACGCATGTACGATGATACACTAATAATCTCTAAGTACACCATTCCCATTTAATCCGGGATTTCTCAAGGAAGGCCCATCTAAGTTTAAGCTTAATTACCCTCATCTCCAGAGGGTGCCATCTTACCTGATGGGTATTCTTGGGAGAATGACGCCATATGATTGTCCTTCAATCCCTGACTACATCTGAAAATGAGAAGTCCTTGAACATTGCGTAAGTGCTCAACCATGATGCAACCGTGACCCTGACATGCTCAAATATCGCATGAGCAGAAGATTTCTACTCTTGACAAATCCTCTTGTTCCTCTCAATCCAGATGCCCCAAATAACCGCATAAAACACTACTACTTTGTACATCATTTTCCCCCATTTTCCCAATCCCGAGAATCTCCACTGTTGTAAAAAGACCTATAATCCCTCTAGAAAAACAAAGTGAACCCGAATCAGCCGAATCAAGCTATACCACACCTCCCGAAGGAAACTGCAGTGAATAAACAAATGGTTCATTGATTCCTTGCTTTTCTAGTACATGGCACATACCTAGGGGCAAACTGCAGTGGATAGATTCCTCCTTCTCTGAAGACTATCCTGGGTGATGATTTCGTTAAGAACAGCCGTCCAGGTGAAAGCCTTCACCCTGGGGGGATAGCAGGTTTCCGAATGGAATGGAAAGAAAATACAAGACGGGGTAATCCATTATCTACCCTATGGATGCAGAGTAAGAATCTAGAGGAGAAAAATTCCTCTTGGATCAAGACTCTATACTCTCTTATCTTGATAATTGGGGTCTATTACAAGGTGCTAAAGTGAGTGACGCAATGCTGCCACTTCTGTAACATCAGCCAGCCTGAGGTCCTGCCTAAAATCCAGGTTCCAAACTAGACCAGAATCGGACCAAGATAATATCTGTCACCTTAGCATCCCAGAAGGTGGCTAGCCTGAAAAGACGAGGATAATGGAGTGAAAAGGGGATTTCTCCCCATCAAACAATGATGATGATTTATATAATGCACTATACATGTAGTATACACTACACAGATTCGGTAAGCTCCTTCCCGAATTGTGTGTCCGTATGTGTGGACGTGGATTTGGACACGGATTCGCCTAGATTCATCTATTTGCCAAATTTAATAAGCAAGAAAAAATAAAGGTACAAAATTAAGAAAGTGAATATGGAAAAGGAAGATACCAGAGAGAATAAATTCTAATGCAACAGTGAAGAAGAAATGGGGGAGAGAGAGAAAGAGAGAGGAACACACAATGATGATGGAGAGAGAGAGAGAGAGAGAGAGAAAGAGGGTAAATTTATATTATTTATAATTATGATAATTTATAACCTGATATTTTTAAATATTTATTTTTCTTACATGGTTTTTATATGAAAATATGTGTTCGTATGTGTGGACGTGGATTTGGACACGGATTCGCCTGGATTCATTTGTTTGCCAAATTTAATAAGCAAGAAAAAAGAAGGTACAAAATTAAGAAAGAGAATATGGGAAAGGAAAATACCAAAGAGAATAAATTCTAATGCATCAGTGAAGAAGAAATGGGGGAGAGAGAGGAACATCAGTAGCCGAAAAGAGGGATGGTAAATTTTTATTATTTATAATTATGATAATTTATAAGTATATATTTTTAAATATTTATTTTTCTTACATGGTTTTTATATGAAAATAATTAAATATGCCCATGTCTCCGAATCCTATTTTTGGGGTAAGCCCATTCCGACCCCTCATGTCCGCTTCAGATTCTGACACTTGTACCCGTTTTATATGCAACTTATAGATATTTGTATATACGACATACACTTCTTTTTTTTGCTATGGTTGGTGGGGTGGGGGGGTTATGAAATTATCTTGTTTATATATGAAACAACTAAAACGTTAAAGTTCATTCCAAAATCATTTTGGGTAGTTCTTATCCCCTATATTTTAGTGTCAGACCACTTTTAGTCGACTAAAATCATACATGACTTTAAAAAATCTGGTTGCAGGCATCTTGGACGATCCATCTGATGGGTTCCACTTACTGGATATCCTATACGAGAAACTGATATGCTAAGATAAAGCAATTCTACTATTCAACTTATGACCTTTTCTAGTGAAATGTTTGGCACTTCGGCTTCAGTGTCTGAACGACTGATGGAATGGAGACATTGTGGCCATTCTATTGTATAGTTTTTTTTTTTTTTTTTTTCTTTTCTTATGAGAAAAGATAATCATATTCAACTAATAATGAAAATGAATTACATAGGAGAGAGGAGATTTCCATAATTTATTGAGAAGAATATAGACAAGCTAAACATCGCTGCAAATTTATAAAATATTACAAAACAAGTTGTTAAAAAAATTAATCCAACTTTTATCTTCAAAACTCCTTGAGATGCATTGTCCACTCAAACAGCAGCCATCCAATATCTAGACATTTTTTTTTGGTTTTGTTATGTAGTAAAACACCTTATGATTGCACTTAAAACTCTTTATATAGACCCAAAATCCCTTTAAATAGTCCTACACACACACACCACACATACTGCTAGTCTGTTATGCAGTTGGTAAACCATCTATGCACTACTGAGCATATGTCTTACCATCTTCCCTAACAGCACATGCTATTGAAACATCAATTCTAGATATGACAACACTTTCTTTATTACTCTAGGACAGAGAACATTGCAATTGGTTTATGATTTTTGTCTTCTACAATACAGCATGCTTATGGCATTGCTTATTTGTTTTGAACTATATAGTGATTTAGCTCCTTTGGTCCCTTTAGATTCAATGCCCCCCATCACTTTTGATTGGCTTTTGGTTCTATTGATTTCCCTTTATTTTAGGTGTTAAACAGTGTGAAATGCTTTGTGGACGCAATAAGTTTTTCTCCCGTATGATTGGAAAGCTCCAGTCTTCTAAATCTGGAGGTAAGATCATCCAATCAGATGATTTTTGGCATAGGAGATCACTAAGTATTTATGCGTCTGTGTGTTTGTATATAGGGGGGGATATTGCTGATGGATGCGCAATGTGATTCTCAGGTTCAAAGAAATATATTACCAAGACTCTGCGGAATCTTGTCCGATTATATTCTTCATTCCCCTTGGAAGTAGTGTCAGTCTTTCTTGAATTCCTACTAAATGCATCCAATTCCTCAGATAGCAATGAGGTAGAGTCCTCTGATGATCCTCAAGTGGCACCCGATCTGGGCAATTCAAAAGCCTCAACAGGCACAATTGAAGATTGGAAACTCGTTGTGAAGAGATTTTCAGTTAAGGAGCCAGAACTGCTGCTGACCATGCTGAAGGCGGTTCTTGAAATGATTAAGACTCGGGAAATCATGAAAATTGAACCTGGTATTCGGTTCTTTTCTTCTTCATCATACATGTTTTTTCCTTGGAATCTTGTTTCTATTACTTTTGGACCTCCAATAGGGTTTTTGAAATCTTTTTCATTTTTTATTTCTCTTTAGGAAGAATTTTGTGGTATTATCTCTTGGTAGTAATTGGACTGTCCTAGCTTTATATACAGAACAAGTTCCCTATGCTAAGCGCCTTGGAAAACTTTCTTATTTGTTCCTTAATATCTCAATGTGTGGCACTTGTTCGGGCCCACAAAAACCATCTAATGCTATTTTTCCATATTAGCATCCATGAAAAAAATCAATCTGATCAGCCAGTCGTCTGCTTGGGGACTTGAATTGCTGACCATGTCAAAGACACTGTAGCGTGGAATTGTGGCAAAGCAATTTAAGGACCTGGTCTGATTGGATTGATTTTTTGCATGGAGGCTGATGTGGCAAAGAACGTTAGATATTTTTGGTAGAGAACCAAGCAAGTGCCATGTATCCAAGATTTTAGGGGTGTGAAGAGGGGAAGTTCTCTCTGCACTAAACGAAAGGAACTTGTGACACTTGTTTGGACCCGCCGAAATTCCCATCGAATGTTTTACAACATTAACCTCCATGGAAAAGGTCATCCTGATCAGACACTTGAAGCCTTCTGATCGGGCTCTCAAATTGATGACCACTTCATTTGCTAGTGTTTCACACATGGTCAGCAACTCAAGGGCCATTTGGCCAGTTACAAGTATCCGATCAGGATGATTTTTTGCATAGAATCAGATTGAGTATTAAGTCATCAAGTTGACATACGAAAAAAAGAAGGCACATGTTTATCTAATGTTAAAACAATTAATTAGACGAGTTGATTGACTTTTTTTTTTTTTCTTTTATATTCTTTGTTGATCTTACACAGGTGAGCATAATCTTCAATCGTCACAACTTAGGACTGGAATTCATCAAATTGAACACCTTTCTTCTTTGGTTGTGTGGCTTGTCAGGAATCTTCAGGAAGTAAAGCTTCTTCAACCCAGAGGATCTGCCACCGAAAACCATGCTTCCTCTGTAGAACCAGATGTAGCAAAAGCAACTCTAAAGGAACTCTTACAGAAATGTCTTTTGGTGCCAGCTCCTGGCAACATTCAGCTCATGAGTTCCGCTGTGCTTCTTGCACAGATGATCGGAAATACTCCTCTGGTCGAGAAACTCAAGAAACTCTCTTTGCTAAGCTTGCCTGAGCTGGATTCTTCTGAAGAAAGCTCTAATCATATGGGTGTTGAACGAATCATTTTCCAGCACGACAACTTCATCAGTCAAGCAGCAGAAAAGCTTGAGTTTCTTAAATCATGTAGTACGAGGACAAAATTGGTTAACACGGCACCAAGCAATGCTGATGTTGAAAAGAAGGATACATGGACTGTGGCAAATGCATGGAACCCATGTCCAATTGGGATGTTGCCACGTGTTTTCGGTTCTTCAGGTGTTCTTCCTGTTCTTGACAATATCGATGACCGGCAAGAGGTTCAAGAAAGTAAGGAGCACTGGGACTTGAACCGGCGTAATGGAAAGCGAGAATCAAGTTGTGATATTGAAACACTGGAGAACTCTGGCGTTGTTAAGAAGATGAGAGAGACGGTAGAGGAAGGTGAATCAGAGTTGTCAGGCGGCGGAGATATGTTGTCGCTGGAACCTGTCAAAGGCCATTTGATGATTGATGGAGTGTGGAAGAAAGTTGGGGAAGAGGAGCTGCTTGCCATTGAGTCTGCTGTCAGGATCTTAGTATGATAATCTATTGATAATTTTGTTGCAGGGTATAACAAGCCATTATGAATGTTTAATCCTGATGTAAAAGTAACAGGACTATTGTGTTGTTACAATAATGCATTTCAGTGAGGGAGCTCTTGATTCATTCTGGAGTGAATATTTGATCATCAGTAACTATAGCATTTCTTCTGGTATCCCGGTGGGTGTTGGATCGGCCCATTCCGGACTGGGATCAGCCGATCCAACTCAAGATCGGCTCAGGACGAGTTGCGATCCCAAGCCAATCCTTAAATTTATTAAAAATTCTGACTCAATTTTGGACGAGTCACATCACACGATCTAATATGGATCGTCCAGCACTCCTCAAAAAGTTTCTTTTTAAAAATAAAATAAAATGGGTCATGTTTTGGATCGGCCGATCACTAGTTGGATCATCGATCCAACTCGGTATTGGACCGTGAAGATCCCCGGTCCGATACCGAGTTTAAACATTAGCTCTGGTATACCTTTGTTAGTTCTTGGGACACCATCTGCTCTCCCAAAGAACAAGGTGGTCTCAATATTCGTAAGGCAGAAACAATCAATCAGGATTTTATCATGAAACTTGGATGGAGAATTCACCGAACCCAATAATTTATGGGTTAACCTCTTTTCTTTTCTTTTTTGATATCGAACTGAAAGGATTATGGAGAATATTTGATTGAGTATGAAGAATCTCAATTCACCTCGGAAGATTACAATGCTGTATTTATACAAATAAGTTGCTAAATATAAAGTTGGAAACTAATCCTAGAAGGTGACTAGCAATATACAAATATGTACAGAGATTAATCTATACAGCAATTACAATTGTTTCTATGTATGTGAGGGTAAGGGTCATTGAGTGACTTGTCCTGTTTGATAGGTGGAGTAATTAACGATCTTGACTTATCATGCCCCGGCAAGATTGACTGGCCATTTAGGACACCAATCTTGTTCTGATGAGTAAGGAATTGAAGGCGAGGTAATGACTTGATGAGGGAATCAACAAGTTGATCAGAAGTATGAACATGAGAAACCCATAAACGACCTGTAGTAACTTGATCCCGAACAAAGTGGAAGTCAATGGCGATGTGCTTAATACGAGAATGAAAGACGGGATTAGCACACACGTATGTAGCACTGACGTTGTCACAGTAAATGATTAGAGCGGGGGAGACGTGGACACGCAGCTCTTGAAGAAGATTCATCACCCAATTAAGTTCAGCAGCAGTGGATGCGATAGCCCGATATTCGGCCTCTGTGGAGGAGCGAGCAACAGTCTTTTGCTTTTTAGAGCTCCAAGAGATAGGATTGGCACCAAGGAACATGACATAAGCAGATGTGGACGTCCGATCATTAGGGTCACCTGCCCAATCAGCATCAGCAAACGCATGAAGGACCTGTGGAGATTTCTTGCCAATCATTAAGCCATAATCAAGAGCCCCGCTAGATAACGAAGCAAGCGTTTAACAGCGGACCAATGAAGTGCGGAAGGGCAGTGCATGAACTGAGATAATTTGTTGATGGCAAAGGAAACATCTGGACGAGTCAGGGAGAGATATTGTAAGGACCCGAGAACTTGACGATACAGTATAGCATCGGCCAGTGAGGAATCATCAAATAGCTTAAGAGTGTCAGTAGTGACAAGAGGTGTAGAGAGTGGCTTGGCGTCAGCCATATTGACTCGATGTAGAAGGTCGCGTATGTATTTTCGTTGAGACAAGAACAAGCCATTAGACGTAGTATGCACTTCAATCCCAGGAAAATACGAGAGAGTACCAAGGTCCTTTAAAGAGAATCGCCGGGCAAGAGTAGCTATGAATGCAGTTACATGAGCAGCAGAGGACCCAGTGATTATTATGTCATCGACATAGACTAGCAGATAAAGAACCGAAATGGGCAAGTGAAGTATGAACAGTGAGGTATCTGAATGTGCATTGGTGAAGCCTTCTGAGAGGAGAAAATTCCAAAGTTCGTGATACCAAGCTTCAGGGGCTTGCTTGCCTAAGCCCATATATGGCCTTCCGTAATTTGTAGACATGGTTGGGAAGGTCAGTATGTGCAAAGCCAGGGGGCTGGTCCATATATACCTCATCAGATAAAGAGCCCTACAGAAATGCATTATTAACATCAAGTTGGCGAAGAAGCGAACTGTTAGTCACAACAAGAGTAAGAAGTAATCGAACAGTGACAGGCTTGACCACCGGGCTGTAGGTTTCAGAAAAGTCAACCCCGGGTTGTTGATGAAACCCTTTCACTACCAAGCGAGCTATTAACCCACAGGATTTTTCTTAATTCTATAGACCCACCAATAACATATTGTGTGGGATTTCGTGGGACGAGAGACCAGGTTTGGTTTGAAATTAAAGCATTGTATTCATCACTCATGGCTTGGCGCCAAGCTTGATGCTGTTGGGCCTATTTTAAGGTAGAAGGTTCAATTCGTGGAGAGACAAAGGTGGTGTGAAGGTCAAGTATGCGTTTTGGCTTTGTAATGTTATTACGCAGCCTAGTGTTGTAAGGGTGAGGTTCGGTTGTTATGGGTTGAGAAAGAGAAGGTATAGGAGATGACATACTTACTTGTGAAGAGATGGATGCATCCCGAGATTGAGGCAAGGTGGAGGATTCCGATAATGAGGGGTCACGTTCCAGTGAGTCAGACCGGCGAGTGGAGGGTTCAGCACATGCGTTGGAGGGAGACCCAAAGGAAGGGGAGGACGTGTCTTTGTCTTGAAGATGAGAAGAGATGGGTAGAGTCAAGATATTGTGGGGACTCGAAATGGAAGGTGATAAATTAGGACAGATATCAGAGGAGGGAATATGAGTAGTGCGTTGGGAAATTGTAAGAGTTGGTTTTGGGAACCAGATATCTAAAGATGGTAAGGTGGGGATTGGTTCAATGGAGAAAGTTTTGTTCTTGAAAGGGAAGATATTTTCCACAAAGATTACATGCCTAGATGTGTAGAGTTTATTTGTGGAACGATCAAGACACAAATATGCATGATGTGAGGATGAGTAACTGACGAATACACATGGGCGAGATCGTGGTTCAAGCTTGTGAGAGGTGTAGGGTTTTAACCATGGGTAGGAAAGATAGACAAAGATTATTGGAGATAAATAACTGGGTGATTGCTTAAAGAGAAGGGAATAGGGAGATTTGTTACGAGTGACCGGAGATGGCATTCGGTTGATGAGACACACCGCGGCTTGCACGCTAGAGACCAGTATTTTAGCGGAATTGAAGCATGATGAAGTAGGGTAACGGGAGTTTCTACAACATGACGATGTTTACGCTCAGTTGTCCCGACATGTTCAGGAGTGTGAGGAGGAGATTTTAGATGTTGAATTCCCACTCGAGATAGAAGATAACCGAGACTGGTGGCTTCGCCACTTCCGTCAGTATAGACTGTTTTGATTTTTGTAGAGAAGTAATTCTCAACAAGGGGTCTGAAACGTTCAAAGACTGTAGTAACGTCCGATTTATTTTTGAGGGGATAAAGCCATGTGTAATTTGTAAAGTATTCCACAAAGATAACATAGTAGCGATAATTATCGAAGGAAATGAGAGGAGCATGGCCCCACACGTCCATAAAGAGAATTTCCAGAGGTTTAGAACAGTGTAATGAAGAAGCACCAAACGGAAGTTTGTGACTTTTATTACATAAACATGCATTGCAAGAATTAGAAATAGAGCTAGACTTGGATAGCGGTAGTTTGTGTGAAGCAATTATTTGATGGAGGATTTTGGAGGACGGGTGACCAAGACGACTGTACCAGAAGCTGATGGTTGGTGATGAAGGGCGTGACATGGTTGACGTGAGAACCGAGTGTTGGGATGAGGAGGATGGTCTAGTCAATGTAGTTGGCCACTCATACACATTTCCTCTACTCTGGCCGTGCACCAAGGATGCCCCCGTGGTCAGATCCTTCACAAGAAACAAAGTGGGGAAAAATTCAATGGATGTATTATTGTGAGAACAAAATTGAGAAACAGATAGGAGGTTTTTCTTGATGTTAGGTGCACACAAAACATTATTGAGTTTAAATGAAGAATCACAAGAATTAAGAGTAGTAAATCCTATATGAGTAATGGGAACGTTACTACCATCGCCAACCATGATGTCCTCATTACCGTCGTACTCAGAGTGAATGGAGAAATTCTGCAGATTAGAGGTGATGTGATGAGAGGCCCCGGAGTCAACTATCCATCCCGAATGACGGTCTGTAGTATCACGAGTGGTGAAGTTGGCTTGCGGTGATAGACAAGATCGGCATACTTTAGCAACATGACCCGGCCTATCACATAACTAGCACACAACTCGAGGCTGATTTCTGTTGAAGGCAAGCCCCCAACTTTGGTTGGACGAGAATCCCTGAGTATATGATCTGTTGGAGTAGTTTTGATTTCCACGATTTTGTTGGGATTGATTCTCGTTATTCCTGTGATAGCCATTGTTGTTTCCTCCGTGGTTAGACTGTCTTTGAGAGATATTGAAGTTGTCGTTTTTGCCCTTCTTGTTGTGTTGCTTTTGTGAGTATTGAGCAGTGATGAAGGAATTTTCCTTTGTCAGGCCGGAGTGTTTGAGACTTGTTTCATAATCCAGAAGTTTTTCAACTAATTCTTCAAAGGAGATGTGTGGCTCTCTTGCACGAATGGCAGCTTTGATTTCTTTGTAATCATCAATGAGACTGTTGAGTGTATGAACTACAATTTCTCCATCACTCAGGTCATGCCCAATCATGGCCAGATCATCAATAATAGTTTTGACTGATTGCATAAATTCATATATACTCTTATTTTCTTGACTAACCTTGGTAAGAGAGTCGATGAGACCAACCATCTGGGTGTTGGATTTGTTGGCGTAGGTAGTTTTAAGTTTCTTCCAGGCCTCCTCAGCATTTTTGCACCGAGATACAATCGGCCTTGCCGATCCAGTGACAGCTGTTTGGATGGCTAGGAGCGGTAGTCAATCCTGACGAATCCAAGTTTTGTACTTTGGATCGTCGGCTGATAGGCAAGGATTAGTTCCATCCACATATCCCATCAAATCATATCCAAGAAGAAGGTTTATCATCTGCAAGCTCCACATTGAGTAGTTTCCTCCTGTGGACAGCTTTTGAGGAATAAGAGTGGTTGTGTTGATCGTTACAACTTGAGAAGAGATAGGATTTGAGTTGCTCGACATAACCGTGACTTCTTCTGAATCAGTCATGGCTGAAGGAGAAAACGTGAGGAAGAAAGAGCCTAGGGCTTTGATACCATATGGAGAATATTTGATTGAGTATAAAGAATATCAATTCATCTCAGAAGATTACAATGCTGTATTTATACAAATAAGTTGCTAAATATAAAGTTGGAAACTAATCCTAGAAGGTGACTAGCAATATACAAATATGGACAGAGATTAATCTATACAGCAATTACAATTGTTTCTATGTATGTGAGGCTAAGGATCAGTGAGTGACATGTCATGCTTGATAGGTGGAGTAATTAACGGTCTTGACTTATCAAGGATATATTAACTAATAATTACATAGTATGCTTATATACAGGCCAATCGCATCGGCATACAAAAGCTCCATAAGAGGAGGAGAGACGGTAGACTAAAATTAAAATATGACTCTCTAAATTCATATGCTCTACATGCCGCCCAGTCGGTGCACGAGTTCGGCTCCCTGTAGATCTTTATTTGAGTTGGAGCTGCTCTGGTCACCATCAGGAATTTCGCCTCCGATGTCACTGTTCTGATGCTCCATGGGGTCCTGGTATCTTGCACGATAGACTGATATAAAATGGATGAGTCAGCTTTAATTTGAGTTGGAGCAAGGGGTAAACCTGACAAAAGTTTCAATCCAAGCAAGAGTGCATGAGCTTCGGGCAGATTATTTGAGCAGTGCCCCAAGAATCTGTAAGCACCGGCGACTAGCCTTCCATAATGGTCTCAAATAATCGCTCCGGCACCAGCCATTCCGAGGTTTCCTCATGAAGATCCGTCAATACTAATCTTAGGCCATAGATATGGAGGGGGTTCCCATTAGAGAAGGATAACTTTGGATTGGGTAGGCAATGGTATGTTAATCTAAGTTCTTGAGATGTTGGAGCCAGTATTATACCTATTGTTGAGGAAAGATTTAGCTTGGGCTAATACTATTCTAGCTAATATCTCAGGGTTGGGGTGGAAACCTTCAAAGATAAATTTATTTCGTTGGATCCAAATGTTCTATATTGTATAAATGACCACAAAAGGGTTTTCCAGATGATCAAATATTGGTGTTTGTGTTGGGTGCAAGATTGCAGTGAGATATGTGGAGGCCAATGAAATAATTGTTGGGATGCTTGGGAAAGCAACTTGACTTTTTCCCAAACCTGTAAAGCTATTGGACATTCAATAAATAGATGATTTTTGGCTTTCAATGGACGAGCAAAAAGGGCAATGGGGAGTGATATTGAGACCCCGAGAGTCTAAATGATCCCTTGTGGGAATCCTGGAATGCTAGATCAACCAAATAAAGGATCAAATTTTAGGATGGCAAGGTAGCTTCCAAATCCAAGAATTCGTAGTATTGGATTGAGATCGACTGAGGATGCAATACCCTGACTTTACGCTATACTCACCGGAAGTGGTATGTCTTCATATAACTCTCTCCTTGGTGTGTCTGCTGAGGTGATCTCTGATCTGATCAACAATGTCATGTGGAAGATCAACAATGTCAGGTGGAAGGTATGGCTCAAAGAGACTAAATTTCTATAAGTGATTTTGCTGACCAAACATATCATTCACACTAAGAGACTAACGAATCCGGTGGGTTAGATATGGTTTTGAAGATGATGGGTGTGGTGTTAAACCAAGGTTCCATCCAAAAGTTGCGGGTTGATCCCAAGCCAACAAGCCATTGCAATTCACCTTTGAATAATTGGCTTCCTTTCACTATACTCTTCCACATAACTGAGGCCCGATTGTTAGGAGCAGAATCAAGAAGGCTGGTTCTTCTCAAGTATTTCTCTTTGAGTACCTCATAACAAAGCCCCTTCTTACCAGATAAAATATTCCATCCAAATTTGGCCAAAAAAGAGAAAGGTTATGAGACTTAAGATCTTTAAGGTTTAAACCCCCCTTCGAAGAGTGTTTAGTGATTGAAGACCACTTAAACAAAGGAAGCTTCTTATAATAATCCTCATCACCCCACAGAAATTTCCTGTTAACAGTAAGAAATGAAGTTAAAGTTTTAACAGGTAAGGCTATGAATTGCATGCAGTACTGAGGGATGGCTTAAGTAACTACTTTGATCAGGGTGGTTCGACCGGCCAATGCTAGGAATTTTGAACTCTAGGATGTGAACTTTTGTTGAATCCTGTCAATAGGAATTGACATGAAGAAGCACTAAATGCATCATCAATGAGAGGGAGCCCCAAGTATTTATCCTTACGATTGGATACATATATTGATAGGCACCAGCCAATGTTTCTCTAGACTGGATTTGGTGTGTTGCAACTAAACACGATAGAAGATTTATTGAAATTAATTTTTTGCCCAGACTAAAGGCTGAAATTGGAAAGCAAGGTTTTGATAGTTGAGCATGCATGAAATGAAGTATTGGCAAACAGGATACAGTCATCCGCAAAGAGGAGGTGAGATATAGGATGACCACTCTTAGAAGGTATTGCTGGAGTCCAAAGCTTAAAGCCTATGATTTTTTCTATAGACAAGGATAAGGCATTCATAGCAAGAACAAGTAAAGTCGGAGAAAGGGGGTCTCCTTGGCACAGTCCCCTTTGGGGCTGAATGGGTCCAATAGGTTGGCCATTAAAGAGGATAAAAGAAGAAACGGAGGAGACACATTCCATTACCTGATCAGCCCATAAACCTGAGAAGCCAAATATATTAAGGATCTCATGTAAAAAGGGCCATTTGAGACGATCATAGGTTTTATGCATATCTAATTTCAAGGCCATGGTGCACGAGCGGCCTTTTTAAGTCTCATAGCTTGAAACATTTCATGAGCAATGACTAAATTTTCTGAGATTTGTCTTCCTTTGATAAGGGTCGTTTGATAGGGGGGGGGGGGCAATGATTTTATGGGTTAACCTTAACCTTATGCACAAGAAATATCTCACTAATTGTTCTTTTGCAGAATCTAAAGTCAACTCTCGTTCTTCCTTGGCTTGGAAAGGCATCATTAACAGCTGAAACAATCTGAACCTTGGTCTTAGATGGCTCGTTGGCTCCAGGACTAAAATAAATATCTGGAAGGACAAATGGCTTCACAAGAATCTTTTAATCAGTTTTGAGAACTTACCTTCTGATCAAACCCCTACCATGGTCAAGGAACTCAATAGACCAAAACACCGGGACTTGGAATAGAGACCTCATTAGCCACACTTTCTCTCAGACTACCCAAAATCAAATCTTGTCTTTACCCATTTTCACAAACCAAAAAGAAGACATTCTTATTTGGGATCAATCTCAGAACGGACAATTCAGCGTTAGATCGATCAATAGAATTCTTAATCACTACCCTACTAACCCAATATCTGAAACCTGGTACATTTCCTTATGGATGCTTGGATGCCCACAAAAATCAAATTTTTCCTATGGCTTCCCTACCACAATTCCCTGCCATCTGGTCACTTATTATACATCAGACACATCTTACCTCAAACCAACTGTTCATACTGCAATAATCAGAGGGAGGACCTACCACACATTTTTATTCACTGTACCAAGACCCTTCCAATCTAGAATCAATATCCAGAAAGACAGACCTGGATGAACCAAAAAGACCTTTTAGATAGTCAAAAACTAACCTTATGGATCAAAGAACCCCATCTTACCCCTCTTTTCCCCTTTATTCTTTGGAGCATATGGAAAGCAAGGAATACCTTGATTTTTCAAAATCGTTCCTCTAGTCCTGAGAAGTTTTTTCATCAGCTCGAAACCTTCATTTTGAGTTTTCACGTGCTTTGGCTAACCCCGTTATTTCCACTTATGCAGGTAAACAACCAGTGCAACGCCGAAAGATGATTCTTATTAAATGGCTCCCCCTGCCTATGTCATTCACCAAACTCAATTTTGATGACTCGATACGGAACAATTCTAGAGCCTACGTCGCTATACTCAGTAAATATAATGGAAGTATTATTAAAGCTTGTGCGGGACCCATACGGGATGACTCTTATTAAATGGCTCCCCTGCCTATGTCATTCACCAAACTCAATTTTGATGACTCGATACAGAACAATTCTTGAGCCTACGTCGCTATACTCAATAAATATAATGGAAGTATTATTAAAGCTTGTACGGGACCCATACGGGATGACTCTATCAACGTTGCAGAGTGTGAAGGAGCCTACCAAGGCATCATTGTAGCCAAAGATCTTCAGATACATTTCTGGGTTAAGGGGGATTCCTCAATCATAACCACTACGCTCAAGAATGAATCAGAACCAGCTTGGCGAATAATGAGATTGGTTCGACAAATCTAATATATTCTCAAAACAACATTCAGGACCTACCACATCCAGTTCAAACACCGTGAGAGTAACTTCGTTGCAGACCATCTGGGTAAAATAGGGCACTCTCTGAATAACAAAATGACTTGGAATTATAACCACATCCCACATGAACTGAGAACCATTGCACGGGAAGACATCATTGGACGGACTACACCAACAATAGTGTAGTACTTTGTTTAACCAACAAAAACAAAAGGAGGTTCCTTATTATAATATCCTTTTAGACTAATTATAATCATGTTAGAAGGGCTAATTTTTAAAGGGTAAATAAGAAAGCAAATTTCATTCTCCCCCCTTAAACTTTACTTTTATTAAATTTTCTCTCTTAAATAATCACTATTTACATTGTTGTCCATAAAACTAAAATTATGTTACAAAAACTCTCGTAAATAGTTACACCAAAAGCTTGGGGGTATCAATATAATTTACCCTAAAATATGTACGGAGGTTGGCAACCCGATTTCCTTCTCTTCTCTGAAGGTGTGTCCAATTATGTATCTCTTGAAGTGTACCCTAAGAAGCTCTTTGATATTCATAATAATGGGTCTCATGTAGGTAGGGGTGGAGTCAGAAAATTTTTATTGGGGATTCAAAATGAATAAAGCAAGTAGCAAGTAAAAAATTTGTAAAGTTTATAATTTTTTTTAGCAAATTTAATTACTTTGTGAGTTGTGTGATGGTTT
>JAUPMG010000014.1:22625457-22637404 GCA_031762675.1 Pachysandra terminalis
ATTAAAATGGAATCCTAATTAAGTTATAACTATTATTAATCCTATTGAATCTAAGCCATTGATTTAGATTAAAAATTCCTACAAGAACCTAGCCACACATTATAACTCAAAGAGTTATGATTGTGTGTGAAGCACTTTAGTTTCCTACCATGCAAGCAACCAATCACAATCAGTTAAAGTCAAACATGTTAGCTAACTTACTAAAATTTCAAATTAACCCCTATATTTTTATTAATTACATATTAATCGTATTATTTTAATTTGAGTTATTACAGTGATTCAGCCCGATCTCGCACACTATGATGTGATAGAAACCCTCTAAGCCATAGGATGGGAACCTATCCTAGATTGGGGTGGAACTGCTTTTCCTTCCGTTGTCTATGAGATGTATTTCCACATCAAGACCGATTATGACTTCATGAGTATCACATTCAAACTTTACAGCATTACCAAACTCCTCAACTTGCAATTGGTGTCTAGGATCATGCGCCTAACCATGAACAACTCCCTTAGTACCATACCCAACATTTCTAAGGATGAGAAAATAGGGATCACTCGAGCTCTTTGTGGCAAGAGAGCCCAATGGAAGACGGATAACTCTCTTAGTGTCACTAAGCTCTTACCTGTCTACCGTATACTCCATAAGATTTTTGTGACCAAGCATTTTCGGGAACTGTCTCCGGATGAGGAGCCTTTCTCCACCATGAAGATGCATGAATACCTGGTCCCCTCAGCCAGGGTCCCCTGGATGAGCCTGATTTTTGAGACAATGGGTGACTTGGTCATTGAGTTAGGAGCTTGGAGCATTCAGGTTTTGAATGTTAGCTATGATGAACTGTGCAGGCTGTTTGAGACTACTCCCGAGTTGACTTTACAACTGTGACAGTCGAGGATTTCACGTCCTGGAGAGACAGAATAGGTTACATCAACGGCCTGGGGATCGATACCGATTGGCTGAACAACCGTTTGGCTAGGATAGAAGCTCATTGGGAAGACTGGAGGAAGGTCCCTTCTGGGGAGACGAAGTTATCAACATGCCAAATGGAGATAAATTTTATGGAGGATGAAAGGGAAAGGGTGGAGAGAGAACTTTCAGAAGCAGAGAAGAAATTGATAGAAATGAAGGAGAGGATCTTGTCCAGAATGAGTCAGATAAGGCAAAAGAAGAGAGAAGAAGAAAATGTTAGAGGAGAGTTGGCCAAGTATGGGCGATGCCCGAAGAATGTCTAGGAGTTGAAGACTAATTTACTATCCGGAGCTTTTGATGTCTCAGACGAGGAGAAAGAAGGGCAGGATTTAGTGAAAGATGAATAGACCAAAGAAGGAAAAGGTCAAAGAGAAGAGAAAATACAAGAGCAACAAGTGGGGGAGAAAGAGAGATCGTAGGAGGAAAAGGAAAGAGTAGAACAATCAAAAAAGTGCATTACAAGGATGAAGTTTTTGATGAGTATACTGGATTAGCCTGTCTTTAAAAGACATGGTAACCAATGGCTTATAATTGGTTGATTGATGTAACTATAAAAAATATTTATGACCCTAGTAATAATATAATTCTTTTGAAATTGAAGGCAATGTAGTTGCAAATACATTGAATCAATTTCCTAAGAAATAGATAGAAATTAGATAGATGTACAAAGATGTAAGAACATAAATTAATTGATTACGACATGGACGTATAAAAATAAGGGTATAAATTATTTAATTATTGTAGTATATAAATCTTAAATATTATCACTAAGATTTTAATCTAGATCAAGATTTGAAGAACTTATTTTAAGTTTTGACCTGGCCAGACTCAAAAATCGGAGGAAACTAAACATTCACCTAATTAATTATGCACCTATAATCGAAGTGAAATTTTTGTGGAAAATAGGTTTAAAAATATGTGAAAATAAAATAGAATTGTAAAAACTTTCACTTTTGGAGTGTGGTCCACCCTTCGGCTGAGTTGGGAGTCGACCGAAACTCGGCCGAGATTGGGGCCGAACCACTATTTAAGGGTAATTTGATACCCTAATTTATTTATTTGTAAACCCCAACTCTAGAATACTTCTCTAAGCCTCCCCAAGCATCCTTAGGGCATCTTCAACTCCTTCTACTCCAAATCCAAGTGGATTATGCTCCAGTAAGTTCTTCAAGCATTTCTTCATTCTAGATTAAATCTTTTTTTCTTTTGAGTGGAAATCCCTTATTAAACCCTAAGATCTCTATGGCTATAACCAAGACATCTCAAGGACCTTCTAAGAAGGCCAAATCTTCAAGGGCCTCAACCTCCAGGAGACCACCTTCTCCAACATCTTCATCGTCGCTACCATCTGACCCACTAGGTAGTGATTCTTCCCCTTCAGGAACAAAAGAAACCCAAACACCTGAGGAAATCCTAGAAACGCATGATAGTGATCCCGATTATGTTAATGTATATGAAAATCGGGACATGATCATGGAGAGGAGGGTTATCAAACCCCAGGTAGCTCATTACAATGTCAATGAGGCACTGCAAGCCATCGGTTGGGAACCCATTCTAGACTGGGGTGAGACCGTTTTTCTCTCCACGACTTATGAGATGTACAATACCATCTCTAGTACCAGTTATGACTCCATGAACATCACTTTCAAACTCTATGGATACACAAAGATCCTGAACCTTCAACTTGTGTCCAAGTTCATGCACCTGCCTACGAACAATGCCTTTAGCAAAGTTCCCGAGCTTGAAGAATCTGATAAACCAGTTGTGACCCGAGTTCTATGTGGTAGGAATGTCCGATGGAAGGACAGTAATGCCCTTTGTGCCACCAAACTCTTGCCCTTATATAGGATTCTTTATAGAATCTTTGTGACAAATGTCTATCCCCGATCTGGGAATAAGACCGAATTCACTCCCTTCATGGTCCAAGTCCCCTACTTCGTGGCGACGGACCAGAAGCTTTGCCTTCCTTCTCTTATCATCTCTCACATTATCAGGTACGTGTGGACTACATGGAAAGGTGCTCTACTATTCCCTTGTTTGATGTGCATAGTAGCTCGATTTTGGGGTATTTCCTTACCCGATAAGAAAAGCGGCACCACTAGCCAGCCTTTCGGTACAGTGAACCTTCATATGATGGGTTTACCAAGGACGGGCTCACAGTAAATTCCCGAGCAATACCAGAGGAGGCAAGTCAATGAGGAAGAACAACAAGAGCAACCGTAAGTGCAACAAAGTTCACCTAGAAAGCAATATCATGGTGCTTCCACTTCTTATGCATCGCGAGTCAATATTCCACCTCGACACCACTACACTAGGAGGAATATGACCACGGAAGCCTGACTTGCAACATTAGAGAGGTCCAACTTCCAGTTAAGGACTGAGGTGGGAAAAAAAATAAAGAAGAAAAGTCTAAGCTTTGGGAAACCGTAAAGGAGACACTCCAATTCTTCCATAACATCTTCGGGTGTGGCCGAGCGAGCGATGCCATACCATCTTCTTCAGTACCTCCCCGACTTCATTAGATAACTAGCTCAATGGGAACACTTATCCACAGCAACAATAATCTGCTTACTTGAAGAAAATAGCATTTGATAAATATATTTATATAAGTGCTTATGAAAGTTTAGGGGTAAAATAGGTATTATGAATATATTTTTAAAGTTTAGAAATAACATTTATTTAAGTGCTTATGAAAGTTTAGGGTAAAATAGGTATTATAAAAACATTACTAATGTTTAGAAATAGCTTTCCGCATAAGTGATAAGAGAATCTGTTCTCAACAGCTTCTCCTTATGGGTTACATTCCTCTACTGCTTATGGGTAAGCACTTACCCATTAGTGCTTACCCATTAGGTGTTACCAAACACACTTTTAATTTAAAAAAAGTGCTTTAATAAGCTATAAGCTGAAATAAGCACTCTTGCATAAGCCAGGGCAAACGCAGCCTAAATAAATAAGTAGTTAAAAAAATGGATGTCCTAGTTTTGGTTTGAACCACCAAACGACCTGAATGAACCAAACTGCCCCTCCTAACCGGTTCAACGATCTGTCCGGTTTGCAAGACGCTACTTGTTATCCTTCCACACCAAATAGTTTTCTTGGTGACCGTTGGAAGTTGGAACATTCAGGTCCCATGAATTGCAGAACCCTAAATACGCTTCTTCTTAATCTCCCTCTTCTTTCTCCAGTTCGAAACCCAAATCTGGAGTCCCGTCTTAAAAGCCCTGTCTGTTTCTATCCTTTCCTTCAGTCCAATTCTTACCAAATCACCCTTTCCCGTAATAATTTTAATCGACTTCAGAAACGGTGCAATTCGTTGCCAAATGAGTTTTCTTCAGAGCTTCCGCTTCTTCCCTTTGAATCAGACGAGGTGAAATGATTTCAACTCTCAATTTCCTTTTGTTCCTTTGATTTAACGAGTTTTATGATCTTGATTTGCTGAATGGTATTGTGTTGTTACTGTGTTCCACTTAAGCAATGAGTTCTTAGGGGAGTTTGTGTTGTGCATTTGATGATTTAGGTGATAGGTATGTATCTTGGTCTCTTTACCTCTCCCTATTTTGGATAATTATCACATGGCTCAATTGATGAGAGAGCCGAAATCTCTCAATTTTTAGGAATAAACTTCTTGTTTACTTTCATTAACAATAGAAGAAAAATATATACACAGACTTTGTAACTAAATACTTCTCACAATCTCTCATACAGCTCCCAACTTTCTAAAATAAATGATAAACAAAAGCAATCCATATCTAACAAACTACACATACACCTAAGTACTGACGCTCCCTTTTCCACGTGACAAGCATAAGCTTGAGAAGATTAATTATCATGAGGATAATGTACACGTATCATTAGGTGTCGAAAATCTATAATGAACCCTGCGTCAACAAGCTTCATGTATTTACTGTTTCAGGATCATTCATGGAAATGCAAATGGACTAATCTCTGAATGAAAATATTATTTTATTTTATTTTTTGATGCAATAATGAAGAAGTTGTCTTGGGTAGATAAACTTTCATGGAGATATAAACATGGGAACACCTTGATTTTTATGTATAGAAGAAAAGGAAGGATATTTGGAGATGGTAGGCTCAGGTAGAATGATCAGAAAAATAAAATTTTAGTGGGGGCCCACTGAAATCAGTCCAAACGAAAGCTTAAAATTGTCCACCCTTCTTAATACTAATTCCTCCTATCCTCCTTTTAAATGATTATTTAGATCAAGTCCTTGATATTGACAAAGAACAAAAATTGAAGTGAATCAAAGTAAAACAGAAGATCAGATATGAAGATTGATCATTTTTTTTAACACTGAGGATCAAACCATGTAATTTATTAGGTACCACAGCAGAAGAAGCTATGAACTTAATTTTTAATCTTAATATTTCTCTAATGACGTGATTCTATGTCTCCCTTTGTGGACATTACTGCTTACACTACTTGATGATTAGATT
Source organism: Pachysandra terminalis (assembly GCA_031762675.1). Lineage (NCBI taxonomy): Eukaryota > Viridiplantae > Streptophyta > Magnoliopsida > Buxales > Buxaceae > Pachysandra > Pachysandra terminalis. The sequence continues at coordinate 22,630,883 of JAUPMG010000014.1, forward strand.
CTGAATGTAAACTTGTTTATTCTTCTTATGAAAGTCACTTGAATGGCTAAAACCATATGAAACTCATTTGAGTTTTATAAAATTTTAAACTCATGCCCTACTTTCTAAGGTGGCATCATGACTTGGGGTGGCAATACTTGAACACGCCTGCCCAATCAGCATGTTTACTTAGATCAGGTTGGAATTGTTATTTTGCATAAAGTATTTTACTTGGCCTGACTTGGTCAATGGCCAAACAATGGTCTGACCTGCCCATATTTTTTATTTATTTATCTTTTGGTTTTCCGGCTTTGATTAATATATCTCAGTAGTTTGGGTTGGGCATTTGTTCACTGAGTTGAGGACGAACCTGACCTGATTCACTGTCATCCTATCCTCGGCTCTGTTTGGTGTCTCAGCCAACAAGTTTTGATCCCCAAGTTGTTGAATAGTATGCTTAAGATTGTAAATATCTGATGGAAATGTTCTATTATTGTTAGATTGGGGTTTGCAAATCCCATGCTTATCCAGACATATAAACGCTGAAAAGCTATAATGAAGAGGGAATAAAGGAGGAAAATTATAAGGAAAAAATAAATTCTAAGCTAAATATAAGGTTAATCATAACTTGTCAACTCTTTCATGAGCGAAACCTTCAAATTGATACTTGGATGGATGTTGATGTAACCACAAATGGCATTTTGTGACTATCTCTAGGACTTGATGCTCAAATCAGCTCTTTATAAAATTTGTTTCAAGATGATCTTTATCAAACCAACTACTGTTGACATGTTTTTCAAACAATTTGGTGTATAAAATTTTACTTTTTCCTTTTTATTCTAAAAGATACCACATAAAAAGAACAAAATTAAGAATCTGGGGATGCTTTTACACCTTTTATTTGAGATGAGAGAGCTCCAAGTGCTGTCTTTTGTTGATCAATTCGTTCTGGAAAATGTTGTTGTGTTCCTTAGATTTTCTCATGGCTTCTGAAGAAAAAATGTAACTTTAAGTATTTGATAAACAAGGGATTTCATCTGCATACTTCAAGAAGAAACTGATCCAACATATCGAGTGAATCTGCTTATTATGGACTATTATGTGATAGTTTTATGAAGTTTCAAATTCTCCCTCTTTTTTCCTTTTGAGTAATTACAGGTTCTTGTTCCATCAGAGAGTAAGACATTGCATTTTTACGAAGCAAGATTGATAGCATTACTTGAAGAGGTATTATATTTTCTCATCTTCAGTTGAATAGTTTTGGATTTATCAAACTTTCCTAAGGGGTTTGAAAGTGAGTTATTTTATTTTTTCTTTTAGCTCTCTCATATGCTTGTTTACATGGGAATATCATATCAAATAGAATGAGTCATTGAGAGTAGGCAACACTAGATTCTAGTATGTTTTCTTTTTTATCTGAGAAGATCAACATCATAAGTATAGATGTGGGGCTGGGACAGTAATTTTTTATTCTTTCAAATTGATATAATGATTTGTGCAGAGGATACCATGCATTAGGGTAAGTACCTTTATGTCCTTCAAATTAGTTTAAGATTCAGATCACTGACATTTAATCTCAAGAAAATTCATAAATTTTATCTCCATTACGCACCCATGAATTAAAATTTTCAAATCTCTTTCAACATACAAAACTAAATTTATATTTTATTTTTAGTTGTTTTATGCCTCTACCTCTGATGAGCCTTGATCTCAAACTTTAGTAGCATTAGGGCCACCAGTTGTAGTTTGCGTACTGATTGTTTGCTCTCTTGTTTGATGGATGACAATTATGAATGCATTCCAAACAAACAACAATGAATACATTAAATCATTAATCAAGTAAATCTGAATGAATTTTGATTTGAGCTTGAATTTCTCTAAAGAATTTCTTACAGATGGGATTGGTTTAAGGAAGGTCATGCTTGGTCAAACGAGTCATGTATTTTGAAGCAAGGAGGGTAGGAATCCTAGAAATAATTCCTTGTATACTTTGTGGATATTCAGGTAGGATGAGATTGGATCTTGTCATGAAATGCGTCCTTGATCCCGTAAATCATGATTAAGTTTGTCTGGTTTTTTAAAATATATATAATTTGTTTTACGATCTAACTAATCATTTGGGATGTGTCTAACAGTTACAACGTTCAGGAACTTCATGCAATCTTGTTAATTTAATGTAAAATATTTCAAATATGCAGTGAAATGATTCAGTTAGAATTTCCTTTATCGAATTGACCAGAGAATAAATTCATGGAATTCTCAAAAATTGCTTTGATTGAACCAAAGTTCTTGTCTGTTCCACTGATTTAACAGCGCTGGGTTTAATGGATTCATCTGGTTGTATTTCGCTCTTAGAGAAAGTTAGTTGTCGAAAAAAGGGCGAAATTGGTTGGTACTGTTCCAAGAGCACTAAATTCTCTTAACGTATGAACTTACGGTAGAAATATATAGCTGGTACCTGTCCCATTGTATAGCCTAGTTAGAGTATAAAAACCCATCAAATGATGCATGTGAATTATACCTAATGGCCCTTTGTTATGGTATTCTGTACAAATGAGATCCTTGAAACCTGTTCATTTTCAAGGAAATGCAAAAATATTTACTACTGAAAAAAAAAAAGAAAATTGCAAAATATAGGCATAACTGACTAATTGAAACTCTTCTTTATTTATTTATTTATTTATTTTTTTTATACATTGATCATTCACATAATGTCACCATATTTTGTTGTTATTTATGTTGATATCATTCAATTTTTTGGCCTTAGTGTTGTCAGCAGTAATATTTCTTTCCAGCAGTAAAATAATGTGTCCATTTAAATGTTTATTAATAAAATAGAAATAACAGCAACAAAGAAGCTTAAATATGTTTTGATTTGCCTCTTCAATTCTATTTGATTGCAGTCCTTAGTAAAAACAAAGAAGCTTTTTGTGCATTTTGTGTTGGAACCAGTTTACACCGTTGGATCATCAGCAGGAGCATCATTTGCTGCTAAATATGGTTGTTTGGTTGTCATAGAGAATGTAAAGTTTCAAACTCGATCCAACAATCAAATTACAAATGTCACAAGTTTTTTATGGCCTATTTTCTTTTCATTATTGTTCAGGTTGAGCAATTAGAGATTGGAGCATTGGTTTCTATAAGGGGCATTTGTCGTGTAAGGATCACAAATTTTGTACAGGTGAGCAATCAAAGAATGAACAGATAGAATTTCTATTAAATAATGTGTCAATCATAGTGGTATTAATAGCTGATAACTCCTGTAATTATGTTATCTTAGTAGATTTAGAGAATAATGGAGATTTTGCTTCCTTTTTCATTTCTGTTTATCTGGATTCTATTCTAACCTGCATAAGTCAGAATGCGAAAAAAAAAAAAAAAAGGGAATTATATAAATATGAGGGGATGAGAGTAGAGTGAGGAACCAAACCAGTAGCACATATTCAAATATGTTCTCTAGTAGCTACAATCGGCATGGTTAGATGACTTCTGTAGAATTCTTCCAAGAGACTTCAGATTACTGGATCTGTAGAACTCTCCCAATATTCTTGTAGAATATTACCGTCCAAATTCTCAATGGAAAATCAAATGGCTATGTGCATCCAGTTTTACTGATTTGTCACCTGTTTATCATATAGGTGGGACTCATTAAATGTGTGCCAACCACATGTGCACAACATCACATCCAGGATGGTTGAGTTCTCATACTCTCAAGACTCTCCCATTTAATTGTGACTTGGTCAAATTCAGATTTTGAGAAATTTTGGTTTAATAGACATAGAGATGGCAATGGGGCTGGTTTAAGTAAACCGTAACTCACCCCAATAGGATTCCACCTGGTTGGGAGCGGGGCAGATCTGAATTTAATATGTACTTTTAAAAAAATACATTTTTTTCAAGTAAAATGTTTCTTTCTAACATATTTACTTACACACTTTATAAGTATTATTAGAATATGCTTGAATGGTAACTAGGTGGGTTAGGGTCAGGCTGACCCAAACACAAGCCTGACATGAACCTGATTTTTTGCTTACCAAACCGGCCACAACAGGGGAGAATTGGGGCAAGTTACCCATTTAATCCACTTCATTGTCATCTATAGTAAGAACCTTATTCAAATTCCAACGTACATCAAATTTTGCATTTAGCTATTTATGATTATTTCCTTCTGCTGGACAACTGTATGGCAAAATAGATCAATCCTTGTTATCTTGATGTTCATTTTGCCTCTTTTTTTTTCCTTCTTTGGGTTTTCTTCTCACTCCATAGAATTCATTATACTTCAATGAAAAAACTTATCATCAATCAAATAAAAAAAAATGCAAAATGAAAGCACAAATAAGTCATTGTGGAAGAAAAGAACTGTTTTGTGCAATTTTCTTTTTCTTCATTTATAATATTTTGGGCTGGTGCATCAAAGTTTTACTTTCCAAAAAAAAAAAACTTTCCTGGTTACAAGTTTCAAGAACCTAACTTATAATTACATTAGGCAGAGCCCTACTTGAAAGGTGCAGTCACTCCAATTCAAGACAATGTTCCCGACTGTCTGAACAATATAAACTCTGATGTTAAAGAGCTAAAGGAAGTTTTGAACAGGTTGAATAACTTGGAAATCAAATTGAAGGTACTCTGTTGTTTATCTCTTTATTACTTCGAATTTATTCTTGTACTCTTATAATATCTGTCCTGACTGCTTTGATACAATTATAAAGAAACTGGGGGATATCATATGCAGTTACTAAAATCAGTATTACTACAGTTATCTGTTCCATACTTCCAATATGTATAAGATAACTTTTTCATATATCTTATAACATTAGGGTCTGAAGGATGAGCCTTTGCAGACTCCAATTATGAACTCCCTAAGGTGGACTGACAAGGAAATATCTGTAGAATGTGATGAAGCTTTTGTTCCACCTATGGCTGAGCTTATATCGTTTGTGGCATTCCAGCCCATTTCAGGTACGACAGGTCTATTTTCCTGTCACTTTTTTGCTATAGCATTTATGAATAGATTAGTTGCTTAGTTAAAGCAGAGCATTCTTTTGATTATTGTTATCAGAATGTTTGGGCACTATAAACAATTTTCTTCTAGGTTCAATCTTATTTAATATTTTTTTTTATAATTTTAGTGTTGCAAGTATTTTCTAATTGTTTTCTGTTTGCAACCCCGAATGGGCATAATTGGAAATGTTTATTGACGATAGTATGGTTCTCACTTCTCACATGATGTATGTTTTATTCAGAAAAAAAGGCATATTATCCTTACATGATGGTAACTTTCTTTATTAAGAAAAAAATCATGATTGTCTCTTCGGAGTCATGTGAACAGAAAACTTTCTGGTTGTCCTTGAGAAAAAAGGAAACAAGTCCCTCGCTCTGAATTGAAAAGAAGAATCCTCCCATTTTCTTTAACTTATTATGTCTCATCTTATTACTTTTTATGGTCGAGATAGGATTAGAATCCACTTGAATTTGATACATATCAATAAGGTTTAACGACATATGAAATATGAAATATGTGAATATTTAAGTTTTGCTAACATATGTTTACAAGTTTTAGAAAATTCAGGAATTCAGAAGAAGATCATTGAAGTGTATGATGGTGGTAATGGTAAATGGACAACACATCCGATTTCAGGGGTAGAATGTTATTAGAGTTTAGGATAAAGATAGATTAATCTTACCACGAGCAAGAAACTAAGAATGATGTAACTGCAGCTGGAACTAAAAACATAACAACAGAGAGGGCTAAACCAAATGGAGAAAATAGGATTAGACTACCTTGATAGAGGCAATAGATATGTGTTGCACCAAATTGGAATCACAAGTGATAGAATCGCACCATGAAAATTGAAAATCACAAATAGGAAACATGCAAAGGAAAGCTTCAAATAACTTTATCTGATATTCTTTAATAAGAATATAAAAGTTTGAATATAAGGTTGCAGGGAACAAATCCTTGGCATTTTTCCTATGTGGACTCGGGATCTTGAATTGCAAACCCAAGGTCTTTATCATTCATCCTCTTTCCTTCACCTATCATGTTTCATGTTAGTAACCGAAAGGAACTAATTGCTTTTGAATTAAAGTAACTCTTGGGAAAATATACATAGAATTCATAGTTAGAAATAATTTCTACTTAATATTCTTTTGCCTTGACACTAATGAAGTTAACAAACTAAATCAGTTGTACAATTCTACTACTTATTTTTGTGTTGGAAAGAAATTCTCTGATAAGTCAATCTGACATACTAACAGGAAAGAATATGGCATGAACTTAGGCTGCGTTTGCCCCAGCTTGTGCTTATGGATAAGCACTCATTAGATAAGTTACTAAATGGGAGCACTTATCCACAGCAACAATAAACTGCTTATTTGAAAAAAAATAGCATTTGGTAAATACATTTATTTAAGTGCTTATGAAAATTTAGGGGTAAAATGGGTATTATAAAAATATTATTATAGTTTAGAAATAACATTTATTTAAGTGCTTATAAAAGTTTAGGGGTAAAATAGGTATTTTAAAAATATTACTAAAGC
>JAUPMG010000014.1:22656023-22669522 GCA_031762675.1 Pachysandra terminalis
GAAATGATTTGGTCTCTTTCTCTGAATGTGACTTAGACGTGTTGGAGTACACGCATCCCTCAAGATATGTTCCAGGACCACGTGTCACTCAGGAGCTGCTTAGCACTCGAGGGCCCCCCTCTAAACGCTTAGCCAGTGACACTTGTCCTACTGAGAGTGAAACTCTCTACAAATACCAGTGCTCATCCTCCATTGAAGAGGGCTAAGACTTGAAACCTAAAACGAAAGTGAGAAGGATACATTAAAAGAGAAAGAGAGAAACCTTCAAATCCGTGAGGTTTTACTGCTCTGTGATCGCATTCAGTCACCTTCATCAGTTATTACAACACTTCCCTTCTTTCTACCAATTTCTCTGTCTTCTCCCCAAATCAAAAATTGACAAGAAACGGTCTTGACAAAACGGCTGCGTAAAGATTTAAACTGTCTTGAGACAGATTACCTACCTTACTCTCTGGTTGATGAGCGTAATTGGTTCCTCCTAATACATTTTATCCTTTTACAAAACAGTCATCACTAATAGCTTTCTTTATTTCTAATACGTTAATGTCATCGTCTTTTACCCAAAAACAAAAGGTTAAAAAGGTAGAAATACCCCCTTTTTCCACTTTTGTTACGTGGTGGACTTGGATGATTAGTAACAATAAAGAAATATTCCTTACAGAGCTAAAAGATGATGATGTATAGGAGATAACAAATTTCCTGCATTTTCTTCCTTGTTGAGGTTTTCAAGAAAGGTTAACTTCAATAAAGAGAAAGAATCCTATGAAGAAAATCATCACTATAAAACAAATATTTCTTTATTAATATAAATTACCTAATGCATATAACACATCCATAACAAAGTCCATAACCCAATATTAAGAACATTACAATAGATATATCAAGAGAATAGACCATCAAAATGTACATTGAAATTTTACACACAGTAGATGGTAGAGGGTAGCAGCAGCTTGGTCTCTCTCCACAATCCTCTTGCCCCCCCATACTCCATCATCATCTATCCATTCATTCATTCATTCATTCAATCCATTCATCCATCTCTTCTCAGCAAAATCTTACAAACCAACATCAATCAACCCCCAAGAACTAAAAAAGATAAGAACAAATAAATAAAATCCCAGAAGTGAGGTTTGATTTTCAAATTATAAAAGTTAAAAGTTAAAAGGAAATCACTTCTGCTTTTTGAAAAAATAAAAATTACAAATTGATCAAACCCAGAAGTCCCAAGTCCTCAATCTCTATGATCATGACAATGGTACTGATGATAGAATTGGATGCGGTAATGGTAATTCAGGCTGCTTACTATTCTTCTCCTCTTCTTCTTCTTCTTCTTCTTTATATTTGCATTTCAGGTTTAAATGATTATTCATTCAGAACATGGCTTGGTTTTGAACCTGTAAAGGAGCTTCTTCTTCTTGGAGGTATAGTTATCAATGGTGAGCACAACCTTGCCAGGCTCTCCTATTTTGAAGTTGTTACAGATCACTGGCTCATCAGTTGTGATCATCTTCCTTGCCTTCTGTACGATTACAGTATACCCTTCTTCAACGCTTGGCACGAATTCAGCACTATAACTCACAGCCCAGCCTACAACCCGAATCTCCCAAACAAGAAGGCTTGTCTGTATAACAAACAATCCCCAATTAAGATCAACAAAACAAAATTAAAAAGAAGAAGAAGAAGAAGAAGAAAAACTCACCTCAGAAACAGGGAATTCTACAGTTTGCTTGGTTGCTGGTTTGATTGTAATCTCTGCAACTGGATCTGCAGTGCTGAATTCATGGTCACCCTCTTTGCTCAGACCACCATACTGAACGGATACTTGCTCAGGAGATATGTATCTTTAGTACCAAACAAAAAGAACCCAAATTAAAGCCTAAACAGATCAAGAAAACCCATTAATGAAAGCAAACAAGAAGGAATCTTTACTAACTTGAAAAGGGTATCAGTGGATTTTGATGGGCCAGCAAAGACAAACTTGCTCTTGGTCCTTTGGGTTAGGAATGGACTGATCATCCGATTGAAAGCGAGATACCACCAAGGAACATTAATGAACACCTAAATAAAACAAAGACACAATTAAGTTCAAAACAAGAGATTCAGATTCAAACCAAGCGATAAGAACGAAATATCGAATCAATGAAAGATACCTGTTTGGCGACGAATTCAGGATAATTGTCTTGAAGCAAATGGAGGGCTTGGTTTGTAGCTTGCCGGAGCTCCCACTTTCCGGGTCCCGGAGAATTCTTCAGGTCGTTAACCTGAACGATTGTACAGATACCACCGGGACTGAAATCAAGCTTTCTGATACTCTTCTCCAAGAACTGAATCCTCCATCGGAGGAACTTCTGGCGCTTCTCCTCATCCGAGAAGGTTTTCTGATACAATTCCTTGTTCTGAAACTGTCCATAGACGTTGTAACACACAGGATGATTTTCTTTATCAAATCCATGCATGAACACCACCTTTTCCAGATCATTACCAAGGTCTTCCTCAAGAAGAGCTTCAATCCCGAAGTCCTTCCTCCATCGAACAGCGTTCTTGATCATCGTGAAGGCATCCTTCACCTTGAAATCCCTTGCACGAAGGAATTTCAAGAGGATTACATCACTCTTGTCGTCACCCAGAATCGGAATCCCCCAGATGAAAACTTCTTCCGGCGGTGGAGGTGGTGGAGCCGGGGTTTCCGCTTCTTCTTTAGTCTCTGCCGGCAGAGGAACAGTCTCCTCCTCCGATTTCTTTTCTGAGGTTAGCTGTTCCACCGGGATCGGAGCCGGAGCTGAGACTTCGACAATCGTCTCTTTGATGGCTTCGACCGTCTTGGCACCATCGTCGTCCACTGCCGTTGCTTTTTCAACAACCTCAGTTACCTCCACCACAGGATCAGATGCTTCAGCAGGAGGTGGAGGTGGAGGCGTTGCCGGCGTCTCCGTGATCGGCGTAGCCTTCACTTCTTCTTTCGATTCCGTCACGATCTCAGGCTTCTTGGGCTCTTCCGATATAACAGCCTCAGAAGAAACAGCCGGTTCTTCCGTCGCTGCTACTACAGGATTCTTCTCCTCCTCCACGGCCGGAGCTGGTTTCTCTTCAGCTTCTTCCTTGGCAGGTGGTGGTGGAGGAGGAAGTGGTGGAGAGGTGAACTCATGCTTATTGAGAGCTTCTTGGATGAGCAGCTTCAGATCTTCAAGAGCCTTCTTTTCTGGATCAGGAAGATCTGCAACTCTGTTGCTCTCTTCCTTAAACGAAACCGACTGAGGAATCTTCTCTTCCTCACTAGGCTTTGGTTTCTTGATTTCAACAGCCTCCTCTACAGGAACCTCCGGCTTTAAAGACTCTTCCACCACCGGAGCCTCAGGCGCCGGAGATGGGTCTTTCTGTGCCGAAGTTTTCTCCGCCGATGGAACGTCAGACACCACCACAACCTCTTCAGGCGTTTGTGCTGGAGGTGGCGCTTGAGTTGCCTGCTGGGTTTGAGTTTCCTCAGCCATAGACAACGATTTCGATCTTCCCTTAGATCTTCAAAGAAACTGAGACAAAGAGAGAAAGAGAGAGAGAGTAGAGAAGAAAGGAAGGGAAGGGAATACTTAAAATGAGGCGGTTTATAGAAAGAGAAAGAGACGTTGTAGGCTTGCGTTGTCTATGGAAAGAAACAGTCTGTACAATTCAAACAGCCAGCTCGTACTTACTCCATGTGTGGGATCCACAAAGACATCTTTTTCTCCATCTAAAAGAATCTAACGGGGGTTGTGTCTAGGCATTATCGACCGTTACGATGGCCGGCCGGATCTGACACGTAAGACAGAGGAGAGAGGAGAGCTGGTCTTTTGGTCAGTTTGATTTGGGTTTGTGAGTGTGGGGCCCACAATCCGTCTTCCTTGCGAGAAAGTAAAAGTGAAGCTGTGGGCTGGTTTTTCGTCGCCGTTCTTCACATTTGTTTTAGATTTTTTATTTTAATGAATTATTAACTAATTAAACTGATTTTGAAGGTAAAAAGAAAATTTTTGGCGGTTGAAAATTATTCCTATGGTTAGCAACCAAGCAAAAGACAAACGAACGTGCAAGAAGGTAAGGCGGGATTAGATACTGTGTCCCGCGGGCTATCATTTAAAGTGTTCTCTCTTCCATGTGTTATGATTGAACAAATGAAGTAAGATCCCTTGAAATGGTGAAGTTAGGAGGGACAATACCTCGTACTTATAATAGGACACATGTCCCTACGGGTAGCCATGGGACAGGTTGGTAAAAAAATGGGTCGAATTTTCAATAAAACCTATCTCACCATTACCTAATCGGATCAAACTTGGTAGGTTAATGGGTCAGGTCAGATTTAATAGCTCCTAATTTAGATCAACTAAATCAATTTTTCATTAAAACCAAATTAACTTTGTAGATGGTAATTTTTGTTAAGAATGTCATGCTATCATAATGAGGTGAGATGTGAAGTCACATCATTATTTATTTATTGGACAATTGAAATGGTATAACACGAAGATTTGAGATATTAATAACTTTTGTTAATTTGACCCAACTAGGTTCGCCGGGCATCTAACAAGCGAATTGAGACTTTGACAAGTCCATATGGTGTCCCGAACTCGTCGACAAAAATCACAAGAGAAATCGATTTAGACACTTTGCCCAAAAGAGTAAAAGTAAGAGAAATAGCAAATCCCGGCAAAAGCAGTAGTTCCCCCTTCCCCTCCCATAGCAAATGTCAAAGCCCAGGCCCGACATGTAGATACCGAGTACCCGGCCACCCGAATGACCTAGGCGCTCGGGTATGTCAGGGTCCTAGGCCACCCTGGCATGGGTAGGTGCTTAGGCCAGATGGCCTAGGCACTCGGGCATGCCGAGGTCCCCAAAATGGGTGGGCGCCCAAGGCAAATGGCCTAGGCACCCGGGTATGTCAGGGTCCCCGGCCACCCCGACATGGTGCTGTCTCGACAATCCATGTTTGTTGGGGCCCATTTTTTACTTCCTAATACTCCTAGAGGTCTCAGGTTGCTCAATATTTGTATGAATGAATCCTCGACATAAAATGAGATGACCAAATTGAGAATCTTGCCCAGCACGACACGGCCAAACTTATGAATAATTGGTTAAGTAACTGACTAATTATCTATATTTGATTTGCAAAAGTTTGTCTGAGAAGAGATCTTCGTCTTCGGTGAGAACCCGTCAAGAGATTTTCTAGCGTCCTTAAGGTGTGGTGAGCATGGGCACGAGTATCATCAGTGGCCGAACTGAATCTTGGCATGCCAACCTATGATTTGACAAAGTCAAGTGATGACGAGATGTGATTTCGTGAATTGCAATAAATAAGTTACCATTAATGAGAGAGTATTCAATTGACTGTTATGGTATATATTAATTTAGCCATTATTTATTATTGCGGTTATTATCACGTTAATGAGGTGAGTTAATGTGTTGTAGTTACAAATGAGAAGGATAGTGACACTTGTCATCATCCTAGAGATTCTCTTGACCAATATAGAGCCTAGGAGGGCTTAGGCCAAAGAGGAGAATAAGTGTAAGAATGAGAAGGCTATTGTCATTTTTTATTGTGCTCGATACTTAGCTTCAGACTTGGGAGATCTTTGTAGAGATTCTTTCGCATACTCGAGAGAGATTCTTTGGCATACTTGATACCTAGAGATTCCCTTGACCAATATAAAGCCTAGGAGGGCTTAGGCCAAAGAGGAGAATAAGTGTAAGAATGAGAAGGCTATTGTCATTTTTTATTGTGCTTCATACTTAGCTTCAGACTTGGGAGATCTTTGTAGAGATTCTTTCGCATGCTCGAGAGAGATTCTTTGGCATACTAGAGAGAGAGAGAGAGATATGGACAGACAGAATCTCCCTTGAGGCGGCATCGGTCCGAACTTGAGCATTTCCCTTCGTCGGGTCATAGACATGGCCTACCTTCCATGCCTTCTCGACCCACTCCCCTAATCTCGATTCAACCAAACGTCTTAGAAACGATCGTATCCTAGTGGTTTAGCTCGGGTCAGATCTGACTATCTCGAATCTAAGATGCATGAGAACACATGAGCATCTTCAGTCTACGTAGATAGTGGTCACCAAAATCCCACTTACATTAAATGACGACTCTACTGGAGAGTTAGATCATTCAAACTGAGTTTCATGAAAAGAGATAAGTTCGTTTTCATTTATGAGAAATTAAGATTCACCTCTGACAATGGTGAGTGCCAAATAAATTCCAGCTCTATTATAGCTCATAACGAGCCACAAATACTAAACATTTCTGTTGCTAAACTAGAAGAGATTGCCAAGTTGCAATCTCATGCACCGACCAAACAGACAGTTGGACAAGGGAATCCAATAGCCCAGTTGACCCAACTAATGACGACCTTTCATGAGCTGAACAACCGTGCTTCTGAAGTTCTCACGAATATCACTACTACTTGCCAAGATCCTCCACCCCTTGTTGTTGCCAAGGACGTAGGCAAGCAGGCACGCCGAGAAGCTGCCCTGTCATTAATGAAGAACCACCTAAGGCCGATGAGTATATTATTCTCGTTAACGTCAATGCTTTGTTGTGACGTGAGAAAATATTACTGGAGGATAACAATAGAGATTGTGACTTTCGTCCTTTATACTCGACAGATATTTTTAAAAAGTCGTAACCAAAGGATTACATCCCACCGAAGAAGTTCGTTAAATATGATTGCTAGACAGAGAATTCCAACGAGCACACCAACCGCTTCATGTATTCCCTTGGCATATTCGCTTCCGACAAGGAATTGCGACTTCAAGAATTCTCTAAGTCCTTGTCTGACAAAGCTTATGCTTGGTACTCCAACTTTCTACCGAATCTATACACTCATGGGAGGAGATAGTTCGTGCCTTTTTCTGAAAGTTCTTTCTTGTCGATGAGAGAATTACCCTTGTGCATTTTAGTAAGGAACACCAGAGCTCTAGTGAATGACTTATTGACTTCGTTAAGCGATTTCTCACACTGACATTAGATTTCCATGAATCCATTAGTGAGGATAGTTTAGTACAGCTTTGTATTAGTAGCATGAGCCACTACATGCTTACATTGAGAATAATGGCATCTACAACTTCACCAAGCTTCTGGAGGCCGCTTCACACACGACACTGTCAGTTATGGTGACTGAGAAGGCAAGAAAATAGAGAAAAAGCAAGTTGGAAATAGCTTCGATGACTCAGTTTTTCAAAAATAAGCGCTCGGTGAGTGCACTATCTAATCCAACAAAGAGAAGATGAAGAGTCGAATTAATCCTATGTAGATTCAAAGGTCATTGGTAAATAAGACCCAAGGACTATCTAGATCCTTGGGGATATTTTTTGTATTAAACCAAAGGGGCTTCAATGAGTAGAGATGATTTTGAATGAGAAAGGTATTACGCTTTACAATATTGCCCCAACACTGCCATACTTGGTGAGATATTACCTGTTTTGGCAAGAAGCTTTGTACCTATCGTGTACCATCACACACAGGGGCTAGATTTATCGGTCTTGGCAACCTTGCCATCATCGGTACAAAATTGAAGTGAGAGGATTTTCATTTTATAAATGTAATGAAAGAAGAAAAAAAAATGAGAGTATATCAATGTAAAACTACAATGCAATACAAGAAAAAGACAAGAAAATAGAAAAAGAGAGAGAAAAGAAAGAATGAGATTTGATGAAGCTCATCTTGTATGACGGAGCTCGTCAATAGTATAAGATAGGACGAAGGATATTCAGCATGATGAAATTCTTCATAACTATGAGATTTCGATGGTGTTCATCCTAGGAGGAGAGATTTATCCTTACAGAGAGACTTGGCAAAAACAATTGCATGGAAGAAATTAGCATCACAAGAGAAAGCACGACAAAACTTGGCAAGAAAAGCATAAAGTCATTTATGGTCCTGTAGCCCTAAAATAGTCAGAGAAATCGCAACTGTATCTGCTAGACTATTATTTTCACAATGAGTGCTTCGGCAAGTAGATTCTACATTTCATAAACCGAGTATGGTGCCGAAGCCACCATTATCGAACTTTCCAATCATCTTTTGGTCGCTTATCATCTTTCAAGTTGTATCGTTGTATGACTTAATTATAGGCTCAATTCCTGTACCCGGCACTCGCTAGCAAAATGCCACTCGATCGCTTCATTATTATCCTGCTGAACCTCGGCCAATCCCAACTCTACACCCTAGTATGTGAGAATATATGACATTTTGACGATGCTACAAAAATACAACACATCAAGTATTGTGATATTTCGACGAACGCTATCCGACAAGGTTATGTGCGTCAATACTATGAGATTCAAACAAATGTCATCCGGTGAGGTGATGAACGTCAAACCTTGTGAGATTCAATGACAGATGGCCAAGAAGGATTAAGCATGTCACTATTGTGAGAGTGGCCACAAATGTGAGATCTAACGAAGCACCTCTTGCATGAGGAGGCCAAGTAAAAAATGTAAGTCTTAACAGAAGCCTTCATGAAGCCTGCCACGCTTTCAATGAGATCACAGTGGAAAAATTGAGAGTTCACCAAGATAAAGAGAATGAGAGCCGAGCATTTGTGTATGATGTCAAGTATGGCAAGGAAACGACCCCCACACTGACAACCACAACTTCTATGGCAAAACTAGATGTATGTCTTGATGGAAGCTGTCATGGAGCCCGCCGTGCTTACAATGAGATCACAAAAGACAAAATGAAATTTCACCGCAATAAAGAGAATGAGAGCCGAGAATTTATGTATGGAATCAATTCCGGCAAGGCAACGACCCCAGCACTGACAACCACATTTTCTATGATAAAACTAGTCGAGAATTTGTGTATGAAATAGATCTAAAAGGGTGACGGCTCTTCGGATAGACAACCACAATTTTTACAGGAACGAGATGCCCACAAAACCATCCAAGAATTTGTGTATGGCGTCTGATCTAGGAGGTGATGATCCTCTAGACAGACAACCATATCGTAGTGACCCATACCCTAAATCATAATTAACATGATTTAATTATGATTTAAATGATATTAATCCTAGGGAGGGGTTTGCCATGAACCATAAGACTTGAATTTAAGAATAGGGCTTAATTGTAATGAGGTGAAAGTATGTGGTTAATTAATTTTGTAAATTTCAAGAAGGCTTTGGCCCAACGTGTACAATAAGAGGAGACATGGGCTAGTCGTGGCCCAAAAGATGAGGTAAGGTTATTTTGGTCTTTTCCCTTTTGAATTTGAATTATCCATGATTCCTTCCAAATATGGATCTGCGTATCAGGGAATTTTATGATTGAAACACACGACCAAAAGAGAGGTGTCGGAGGGAAAAACCAGATCTGGAGAAAAAGGAGATTCAGCCATTAAAGAAAAATAAGAGAAGAAAAAGAGAGAAAAAGGAAGAAAAGCTAAAACGAAAAGGTTGTGCTGAGCTTTCAAAGCCCGAAAAGTTGCATAAAAAGAGTTGAGAAAGAAGAGGTAGGTGTTTCCTTGGGTATTAGTCTAAACACTTTCATAGGAATATGATAACAGTATTAGATATGCTGATTAGGTTAGTTTTGCATGAGAAATATGATAGGAATGCATGATATATGATTTGTTTGCTGAGATTCAATATGGATTGATCTATATATGATGTTAACATGATTTGTGTGATAATATGATGACCTAATGTGTTTTTAATGCTTATGGATGTATTTGACGTATATAATATTGAATAGATTGTGTTGTTATATTTTTGGAGTTTAAATTGTGTTTTTGTGATACAATATGAAAGGCACGAATTTATAGAAATATTGGGAATTTTTTTGTGTTGGCACGAGCTTCGGCCTGACCCTTGGTTGGACCAAAGTATCAACCGAAATCACCAAAACTAGTCCAAATTCTCTGGACCAGCGCCCGAACATGAGGATGAACCGAAAGTTGCGACCAAAACCTTCGGCCTAACCCATGTTCGACCAAAATTGGAGACCGAAGCCCAATAAACCCAATTTTTGGAGGGTAGTTAGGTGATAGACCCATTAGGTTGAGTATGATATTAGTTTTACCTAGAAATGCGTGTAAGAATATTTTTGCAACAAAATGACTCTATGTTCTTCTATTTTGGTGTGTTGTAAACTATTCTGATGTGTTTTAGTCTACGAGACTATCTGATGTGCATACATGTGTATGAGGTATTAGTAATGTGGGTATACTGGGTGTGTGGAGTACTTGTATTTGTGTGAGGTCCCTAGTGACTTGGTGTTATGTGTAAGTTTCTGGGTTTGATCCTCCAAGGTTCACTGTGTTGTTTCAGAACTCCCCCTTGGGAGGAGGGTCTAGAAAATTATGAATGTTGTGTTTTCAGAACTCCTAGGAGGGTCTGATATGTTGGTATTGGTATGAGTCTATTTAGGGTGATTTCTACCAATGGCTAACTTGTCCCCTAAAAGGAAATGTGGTGGTTCTACCATGGATTAACTTATTCCCTAAAGAGAATGCGGTGGTTTCTACCATGGGTTAACTTGTCCTTAGAAAATAAATGTTATGGTGTTTTCCTACCTTTGGGTACCCAATCCCTGAAAGGACATGATTTGTTGTGTTGTGGCACATTTTTAGGTAATATTACCTGAAGGAGATGTGAGTGTGATTTCATGGTTAGGCTAGGCCTAAAAACCCTACATTGCATACATTTCATCATCTTCACTCCATCATATGCATAGTGCATCATATCATTCATCTCATGAACATTTTGTATGTGTTTCAATTCCATCATTGATTTCTTTGTGTTGTATGCATCTTCATTGATTGTGTAATTGTGTTGTGGATTGATTGTGAGGATTGGATTTTGTGTGTGTTTGTGAATGAGAACTATGAGAACTTGTGGTTTCTTGAGTGATGTTTCAGCATGATTAAGATCATTAGTAATGGTTATATGAGTTGTGTTTCAGCATGAATATAATCATGGGAATTGTAGATTTATCTAATGATTGTGTTTATTAAGATTATAGTTTTGTTGTAATAGTGTGTGAGAAAGTTAGTGAATGTCATGTCTATTAATATGATATTAAAGTATGTGAGTATGGTGATTATTTGATGAGAATGTGGCATATGAGAATTGCATTATTGAGAATGATATTATTATGAGATTAATGTATGAGACTGAATATATGCTTATTAATGTGGATGTTTGTTATATATATCTATTGTGCAGAAATTGCATGAATATGAATGTTGTTATGTGACTATGAAATTGCTTAGAGTAGTTTCCTTAGATTTACCTATTGAGCCTCCAAAGCTCACCCCTACTTGAAACAGGTTATCCACAAGAATGATGGCTGGAGAGAGAGAGAGAGAGAGAGAGAGAGAGAATTGCATGATGATCGTGATAGTCGTTTTGTTTAGTTATGAACAATGGATTCTTAGTTGACTTAAGGATTCGATTTCATTTGTTTTGACCCTTTGAAGCAACCTGTTGTATTTACGTTTGAGAATTTGATTTAGAGATTATGTTGGATTACGCTTAAGTTTTAAATTTATGAGATTTTTTGGCCGCATCCAAGGTTTGGATCCAAAGGTCATTCTGTTGGGAATCCTTGAGATTCCATATCTTGGATTCGAGGCATGACACATATTTTCTATGATACTATATTTTCAGGTGGTGAAACCCAAAGGTGGTCAAGAATTTATGTATGACATTGGATCTATAAGAACGAAAACTCTTTAGACCGATAACCACATATTCTATGCAATAGTATTTCACAAAGGTACCACTTCAATGCTGAGAATAGAAAAATACGAGAATCAAAAGCTCGAAAAAAATGCCTATAGAGAAGTAAGCATTACCAAACTCATAGAAGAGATGCAATGTCTCCCAGCAAGCAAATCTGAATAGATGAACCTTCATGGACGGTGCCGACAACTGTCATGTATCTCTATAAATAGCTTGAGGCCCGACGACTTATTCGAGAAAAGTACGTAGAAGATGATACGTTATTTATCAAAAGATCCATCGGCCTCATTATCAAAAGCGAGCACGAGAAGTAAAGAATGAGTTGCGGAACGAGCATGCCTCTTCTGGCATACGTAAAGGAAAAACAAGCAACGCTGTGATATCACTTGTATTGGCAATGCTTCGACTTTCACACAGGTATTTGGGGTGAACTCATGGTAATTAATGCACCTCACTATTAGTTAAGATCATTTTAAATATAATGTGATAAGATGATGAGAATTCTGAGAGTAGTTGACTTATGGTATTTTCTCCCAAAAATGACCTTGGCATTTTTCCTCCTGGCATTCTGCAAACACCATTAGAAAAAGGGGGCTTAATGTTGATAGCATTTTTTTCAAGAATTGCACGTCAGCATAATGAGGCGAGATGGTAGATACCGAGCCATTTCATTATCTATTGGACTGTCAAGTTGGTATAAGATCGGGATTTGAGACATTAACAACTTTTGTTAATTTGGTCGAACTAGGTTCGCCAGACATCCCGACGAACAAATTAAGACTTTGACGAGCCCATTTGGTATCTCGAACTTGTCAACAAATGCCACGAAAGGAACCGGGATAGGCACTTTTCCTAAAAGAGTAAAAATAAGAGAAAGAACAAATCCCGACATATGTCGAAGTGCCCCCCCCCCCCTTGCCCAAAAAATGCCGAGGTTCCCTGCATGGGTGGGCACCTAGGCCAAATGGCCTAAGGGCTTGGGCATTCTAGGGTCCTAGGCCAAATGGTCTAGGCGCTCGGGTATGCCGATGTCCCCAACCACCCAAGCATGATGTTGTCCCGGGAATCCATGTCTGTCGGGGCCTAGTTTTGACTTCCCAATGCTCCAGGAAGTCCTGGATTTCCCAATATTTGTGTGAATGAATCCTCGGTATAAAATGAGATGGCCAAACTGAGAATTGTGCCCTGCACTACATGACCAAACTTATGAATAATTGGTTAAGTAACCAACTAATTATGTATATGTGATTTCCAAGAGTTTGTCGGAAATGAGATCTCGATCCTAGGAGAGAGCCCTTCAGGGGGGCTTTCTGGTGTCCATAACGTGTGCAGTCACGGGCACGGATATCGTTAGTGGTTAGCTAAACCTCAGCACCCCGACCTAAGGTTTGATGGTCAAGTGATGACGAGATATGGCCTATTGAGTTTCAATTGATAGGTTACCATTAATGAGAGGGTATTTAATTGACTGTTAAGACATACATTAATTCAGCTGTTATGTATTAATATGTTGTTACCATGTTAATGATGTGAATTAATGTGTTGTCGTTATAAATGAGAATGATGGTGGTATTTGTCACCATCCTAGAGATTTCCTTGGCCTATTTAAAGCCTAGGAGGGCTTAGGCCAAAGAGGAGAAAAATTATTGGAGTAAGTTGTCATGCCTCGGATCCCGGTGACTCAGATCCCAAGGTGGGAAGGCACGAATCATGAGGTGAGACTTTCGAGATCTATTGCTAGACCGCGGATTGTCATATCATAACCCAAGATAACAACTAAGGTGAAACTAAATCTCATTT
>JAUPMG010000014.1:22694145-22706353 GCA_031762675.1 Pachysandra terminalis
TGACATCCAAGAAATAACAGAAGAAGAATCCCCCTCAACCTGAATATACTCCAAATTAAGTTTCCTAGCTTCTTTCAGACCAACAATCAAGCCCTAATCTCAGCGATAATAGAATCTGCATCACCGATCGAACCCGTAAACACATGAATAACCTCACCAAGCGAGTTTCTGAAGACCCCACCAATCCCTGATCTACCGGGATTACCCAAAGAAGAACCATCAAAATTCAGCTTAATGCAATCCCCAACCGGTGCACACCATACCGCCCTCTTCAAAGAGCGAGCCGTCGAAGATTGTACCAAAACACCCCAACATATGGTAATCGAATCCATAGAAATGCCCTGAAATTCCTGTCTAACTGCCACCCAACTCACCACCATCCCTGTAATGGAATCTATCAACCACAAGGCCGGTCTCTGAACCTCCTCGAAGATAAGTCTATTCCTTTCACTCCAAATACCCCAAATGATCGAAACGAAGAGGGCTTCAGAAAAAATCTTTCCTCTCTGACCAAATCCTCGAAATCTTCACTGATCAAACAAAGCAACCAAAAGCTCCGGCATAACCCATTCCACACCCTTAAGTCTCAGAAAGTGTAACCAAATCCCTCTAGCTATTGCACAATGTACAAACAGATGATCCACTAACTCCCCTTGATGCCTGCATAAAAAACAGATACGTGGAGAAACAACCAAACAACCTCTCCTCTTTTGAAGTATATCACAGGTATTAATTCGATATAAAATAGCAGTCCATACAAAAAGTCTCACTCTCGGAGGAATTTTGGCCTTCCACAACTTGGAAGTACAAAAAGGAGGTTGACTAGAATTATTTTCCCTACCAAGGAATTGAAAAAAAAAAATTTGTTAGAGAACACACCATTAGATTCCAAGGACCAAACTCGGATATCTGGACACTCAGAGTCAATAAAACAAAACTGAAGAATATCAAATAAACTTGACAATTCCTCCAACTCAGCAGCTCTAAGATCTCTTCTAAAGATAAGATTCCACACCAAACCTATGGAAGACCAAGAAAGAATGTCAAAGACAACTGCATCCCTATTTTGCACCACCATAAATAACTGATGAAACCTGACGCTAAGAATGGACTGACCCCACCATAACTCCAACCAAAATCGAATATTCGAACCCTTTCCCACCCCAAAACGGATAAGAGAATAAAAAGAGGGAGCCATACCAGAAATGGCCTTCCAAGGGTTACGAGCATAAATTCTTACTGACTGGTTTATGTCCCAATCATTTAACCCTTTCCCGAATTTACTTACGATTACCTTGTCCCATAAAGCTTTGGTGTCGTTGCTGAACCACCAGAACCATTTTCCAAGCAAAGCTGAATTCTGAAATTGAATATTACCTAAATTAAGGCCACCTGCATCTTTGCTCTTGCACACCACACTCCACTTAACCAGCTGATCTCTCTTACGATCTCTTCCATCCCAAAGGAAATCCCTTTGAACTTTCTCCAACATCTTACTAATTCTCATCGGGACACAGAAAACAGAAAGATAGTAACTAGGTAAACTGGATAGAACCGATTGAATCAAAGTAACCCGGCCCCTAAAGATAAGTAATTTCTTTTCCAAGTAGCTAATCTCTTTTCCACCCTATCAATGACGAGCCCAAAACGATAATGATCTACCACTATCCCCCAACGGCAAACCGAGGTACCTAATCGGCAAACTGGTGATACGATAACCCAGATAATCCGCAAACTGCTGTAATCGACCCTGCTCCATATGAAACTCAGAGATTGTTGATTTCTCCACATTAACTTTGAGACCGAAACATCTTAATATGGCATTAATCCAGTATGCCTATTCCTCCACCATCTCAAAGAAAATAATAGTATCACAGCATATTGTAGGTGGGACATAGGCACCCTATTTCGACAACCAAAAACCCCCTAATAAGGCCCATACTCTCAGCCCTGGAAAAAAACCTGCTCAAAACATCACCAACTAAAGTAAAAAGAAAAGAAGAAAGAGGATCACCCTGTCTAATACCTCTAGAAAACTGAAAATGCCCATGCACACTCCCATTAAAAAGAAAAGAAAAGGAGACCTTAGAAATACACCTAGTAATCCATTTCCTCCATTTATCCCCAAAACCCTTCTATTTCAACACCGAGTCAATGAAACCCCATTCCACCCTATCATAAGTCTTCTGCCAATCCAACTTACACAAAAGCCCTAGGACACCACTCCTCTCTCTCTCCTCAACCACTTCATTAGCCATCAATACACTATCCAAGATCTGCCCCCCTGCAATAAAATCAGATTGATTCGGCGAAACTAGACCACCAATCACACTTTTAAGTCTTTCTACCAACACCTTCGCAATTATCTTATAAAGACTTGTGATCAAGCTGATGGGTTTAAAATTTTTAAGCTCATTAGCTCTAGCATTTTTTGCGATCAACACCAGAAAGGTCTCATTTGTAATCTTATTAATCACACCATTCGTATAAAACTCATCAAACACTTCCATAAATCATCATTGATAACCTCCCAACAATCCTGATAAAAAGCCAAAGTATAACTGTCCGGACCCGGAGCTTTATCTCTCTCCATACCCAAAATAGCCCCTTTCACCTCTTCCCTCTCAAAATGTCTTTCCAACCACTCAATCTGGTTAGAAGAAAGCACATTCCCAAGAATATTCCTACGATTGAAACTCAACTCCTACTCCGATGCATAAAGCTTACTATAGAACTCCATCATAGCCTCAGTAATATCACCCACCTCCGCATTCCTCTCTTCGTTTACCATTAAACTCGTAATAGCATTCACTTTCGATCTCCCACTGGACATTTTATGAAAAAACCAGTATTTCCATCCCCTTCGTTTATCCAAGTTGCCCTCGATTTCTGTCTCCAACTAATCTCTTGTTTCAAAATAAGGTCCAACTCTTCCCTCTTAGAATTCCTCCTATTAGATAACCCCCTCTGCTGTTCCCAAAGGTTTATCTCTTCAATTTCCCCAGAAAAGCTATTTTACGCAAAGGAACGTCACCAAAAGTCTCAGTATTCCAACATTTAATCTTGCCTTTAAGAAATTTCAAAGATCTCATAAATTAAAACCAGAATGATTAGATAAACTCCTATCCCTCTTCTCCCACCAACCTTTGATCTCATCTTTAAAGTGTCTATTGGTAAGCCACATATTTTCAAAACGGAAAATGGAAGGACCATTTCAAACCAACTCAACTGAAATCAGAATGGGCCAGTGATCAGAAGTTGTTCTCAGCAAAATTTACTGGGACAAATGCGGAAAATGCTCATCCCACTCAACCGAACCCAAACACCTGCCCAGTCTACAGCAAAGGGCATTTTCTTGAAGATTAGACCACGTAAAGCGACCTCCAGCTAAAGGATAACCCACTAAAGCAAGGTCTTGCACCAAGGATGAGAACCTCCTCATACTCCTGGTAACCCTAGTCTCCCTATTACGCTCATCTTCAGATTTGACCACATTAAAATCCCCAATCAAACACCACGGAATCAAAGTCGTACTAGCAATATCACAAATCTCCACCCAAAAATCCTTTCTAGCTCTATACGCATTAGGACCATAAACATTAGAGAGCTTCCAAAGAAAACCATCATTCAAACATTTGAAATTCACCGAGATACAAAAAGTACCAATCTCCACCTCTCCACCTTCTAACTTATCAATATCCCACATAATCAGAATCACCCCCGAAGACCCCACTGCTGGCAAGCATACCAAATTCTTATTATGAGTGCCCCACAAACTACGAATCAATCTCCTACCAATGTCACTTTTCTTAGTCTCTTGAATAACCACGACCCGCGGTTTAAACTTCCTACAAGCTTCTTTGACCGCTCTCTTCTTGCTATCATCCCCAAACCTCTCATATTCCAACTAATAATCCTCATCAATTCACCTTAGACAAACTCCCTTCTAAACTAGTCTTCGACGACCTCCCATGAAACTTAAGGCTCCACTCCAAATTCCGAAGTTCCCTCACTAGAGGTGAAGCACCTTTAGATGAGACTTCCAAAGCATTTCTAAATCCATCCACCGCTTCTGACATATCAACATTAGACCCATTTAAATCTGTAGCTTCCAATCTAAACAGATTAGCAACATCTTCTACCCCCACCCAATCATCAGACAAAATTTTACCATAATTAATCTTCACCACCTCCTCAGTGAGACAACTCTCTTCAGGTACAGCACTCTCACCAAAACAGCCCATATCCACTCCTTCCTCTTCCAAACCCAAAGAAACATTTGTAATCTCATTAGACGAAATATTCAGTATCGAATTCAGCTTTTGCATTTTAAATTGAAATGACAAATCAGCAAAAACACTTGGCTCTATGGTACCTGATACAAAGCTCACCAGGGAAAGGAGAAAATGAAAAGAAAAATTACCCAAGCAAGAAAATAAAATCATAAGTCTCTTATGCCAACCCTCCATGGCTTCATTTGGAAGAGAACGAAAGAACACACAGTATAATGATTTAACAGGGACCTGAGAACGATAGTATAAAGACTTCGAAGACAAGTATGACTTAACCTGTGATAACCCATCAGATTTATCAAGAACATCTTGTCTTCTTGATTGTAGAGAAATTATTTGGCCTCTAAACATATCTGAACTATGCCTCGATCTCAAGGACAGAGAAACACTGATTCAGCCTCCCACTAATAAAAGGAAAGGCTGCTTTGAAGTTGTTAAGTTTTTTCCAATTTTTTCACAACAGGATCCCAAATCTTACAAGATGAAGAGCTCAACCCAAGACAAATCATCAAATAAGGGAGCAGATAGTACCTAGACAATGTCCTAACAAACAACCCTCATAACTAATCTTCCACCAAGTCTATCAACCTGCTCTTCTGCCAATTAAATTTTTAACCAAAAAATGGTTCCAAAACATAGTAGAATGCCCTTTCAAAAGTCCCATCTCCTCAAGGGAAGGATCAAGAAAGAACCGAGAATTATCTATAAACTCAAAGGTGGGAAATGCTGAGGCTCTCCGAACCAACCTTGAAACCTGAGATCATACTGAGACGTACAGCTCTAACAGATAACACTATGATTCTTCTGCCACGATGATTAACACGTAGCAGTGCTTTAAAACTCAGACCAGACCGGCCAGCAAACTGGACATTTCAACAGTTGGTTCAAACCTAGGTCTAGTTTGGTTATTAACTCGGTCGGTATGAACAAGTAAGAAACCAGGTGTGAACTACTTTTCTCTATTTTTTCCATTAATTCATTGTGATGTCTGCCAGTTGCATCGGTTTGAACGGCCTACTGAACAGGACTGAACCAGGCCAGTAACTCACCAGTTCAATGCACGGTCGTGTTTTTAAAAACATTAACACATGGAGCAAGAAAGAATTTCCATGTTTATCCCTTCGAAAGCATAAACCACTCTATGAGGAAACCACTAACCAAGACTGAAAATGAAAGAGGCAACACAGGCATGGATCAGACTCCTCCACTTGGCACCATTCTTTATTTAGTACAATACATTTAAAAAAAAAATTCCAATCAACAGATAATACACCCCCCAACATTTCCTACTGCCAATACAGACACTCGCAATAAGCACATCATCCAAGATATGCCTCCTTGGGAAGCGCCTTACAAGTACTTTGAGACAAGACAGTTTTCAACATTTTAGCAAAAGGCTTCAATTTTTTTTTTTTTTCTGTAGAAGCTGCAGATCAAGCCAATCAGTCTATAAGTACTTCAATTCCTCAACACCATCTGATTTGGGAATGAGTAGCATTCAATCCGGAATCCAGTATCCCTCTAGCTTGATGTTAATGTGGATGAAGAATGTTAAAAATCTGTCAAGATTTTTTCTGTTTTGTCTTTCCAAACTAATATCTGGTCAAGAAAGGTTACCTCATTTTTTATGTTGTTTTGGTATGAGTCAATGGGTTATAGTTTATGCATTTACATACTAACTCTGCGAAACCCAAAAACTTTTGGTTGGCCATAGAGTGGACCACAGCTTACCATTTTAGCCAAAATTCTAGCTCAGTCGATAATTGGATCATAGACAGATTTCCTATGCATTTTTGACTATGAAGTTAGTCATGGCCTGTTGTTAGGAATTAGGATGACATTATGAGTTGTTCGCTGATTTACTATATTTGAATATCTAGTATCCATCCTAGGTACCTGGCTCTCATTGAGGTGTGTGTGTGTGTGTGTGTGTGTGCATATATATCATATGGTTTATCCTAACTAGTTGGGGTCGGCAACAAGAATCCTATTCCTCGACCCCAATCTGTCAAAAACCACATCTCCAGTCAAATTACGAGTATGCAAATCCTTTTTGATTGACTCCATCCAGGTTCTTTTGGGTCTTCTTCTCCCCCTCTTAGAACCTTCAATGATTTCTCACACCTTCTCACAGTTGCTTCCCTAGGTCATTGCTTTACATGCCCAAACCATCTTAGCCTAGTTTCTTTTATCTTTTCTCCTAATTGAGCCACACCCAAATAACCTCAAATATGTCCATTCCTCACCTTAACTTTCCTAGTCTTCCCACACATCCATCTCAACATTCTCATCTAAGCAACGTTCATTCTATGCATATGTCACTTCATTGTTGCCCAACATTCTGATCCGTAAATCACAAGAATAATGGTTGTCACATAAAATTTTCCTTTCAATTTAAGTGGAACACGTCAATCGCATAACACTCTAGAAGCACTTCTCCACCGAAGCCATCCAGCTCTTATTCTATGAGCAATATCCTCATCAATATTTCCCCCTTTATGTATAATTGACCATAGATACCGAAATTGATTGCTTTTAGGAATCATGTGATTTTCAATTCTTACTGTTGCTTCACTTCTACTATTGTTTGTGCTAAAGTTAAATTTCATGTACTCAGTCTTTGTTCGACTTATCCTAAAACCTTTTGATTCCAAGGTCTCCCCCTCCATAACTCTAATTATTCATTTACTCCTCTAGTTTGGTCTACTAAAATTACATCATGAGCAAAAAGCATACACCAAGGCACCTCCTCTTGGATACGAGTAGTTAATTCATCCATAATTAAAGCAAAAAAGATAGGGACTCATAGTTGAACCATGATGTAAACCTATCTTTACTGGAAGCTCATTTGTCTCGCTGCCTACAACTATCACTCGAGTTACCGCTCCCTCATACATGTCTTTAATAACCTCGATGGCTCGATGTATTTGATTGGTGCCATTTTCCTACTCAAAACCCACCAAATTAAATCTCTAAGGACTCTATCATATGCTTTCACTAGATCAATAAAAACCATATGAAGATCTCTCAACATCTCCATTAACTGTGTAAGTAAAAAAGATAGCCTTAATGGTAGACCTCTCTGGCATAAAGCCAAAATGATTTTCAGACACCTGGATTATTCTTCTTAACCTTTGCTACATCACTCCTTCCCATAATTTCACGGTATGGCTCATAAGCTTAATTCCACGATAACTACTACAATCCTGAACATCTCCTTTATTCTTATGTATAGGTACTATCGTGCTCTTCCTCCAAGCATATGATATTTTTCTAGTTCTTAAAATTCCATCAAATAATTTGGTCAACCACAGTATATCGATCTCTCACATGCACTTCCACTCCAATTGATATATAAATATATATATATCAATTGGGTTGGCACTGTATATGGGCACACATTCAAGTGTTCTTCAACAGATAAATGTGAGTTTATTCAATATTTAGTGCAACACGGAAATATAATAGATAATACCATGTAACCTGTCAAGCATCAAAGAGCCTAAAATTTTCTTTCAAGAATATACAAAAATTTATTTTATGAACTGTTGCAGGAAATATTTAAAAACAAAAATAACTCCACCAAAAAGGGAGATTCAGGAAAAGAATAGTGCAAGAAAGAAAGAGGGGCATAATGAATACATTTTGCGTATAATAGATACTGGAAGACAAAACTAAATATCAATTACAAGCACTTGATTTCCCAAAGTATGCATGGAGCATAAAAAGAGAATTGATATTAATCATATTAATTTTTTCATCAAATATTTTACGCTTACCCAGATGATAAAATGCAATAATTACAATGAGTCATAAGAATAAGTAAAATGTTTTACACGTTAACATACATACTTTAGTCCCTTCCATCCTTCACCAGAGTAAGCTCCGATGAAACTCTGTTGATAGCTCATCCGATTCAACAAATATCTTATACGCCTTCTGGTTTGTGAATATTCATTATTTAATGTTTCCTTTTTCTTCTTCTTTCTTTTATTCTCTCTCTCAGCACTAACATTTACCACATTGTTACTCGGATCAGGGGATTTAGGAGTCCCACATGACCTTGACCGAAGAACCCTGACACCACCAACTAAAGATCTCAACATATATTTTCTTTCTCTTGATTTTGAAGCAATGCTATTCTCCCTGGATCGTGACCGTCTAGAATGGTTGGTTACCTTCTGTGATTGAGATCCTAGAATTTCAACATCAATGGCATTGGATTCTGCAATTTTAGTTTCATTTGATCCACTTGGTACTTCTTTTGATGCAAGGTCACACTTTTGCCCGGATGTACTTTGCTTAGGACTTGAACTATTCCGGTCACAACTACTCTTCCGTGCTGGAGAAACAGTATCCACATGCTCAGCCATAGATATGTTCAAATATCTAATAAGCTAAAAAACTCACGAGAATCAACATTCAAAAACGATGAAACTTTCTGCAAAGCCTGCAATAAAAGAATTTATTTTAAAACCTAGTGTTGCACAAAGGGATTCAACCAAATGCATAGAATAATTATATTAACAAGGGGGGGCGGAGCATCCTCCATTTGAGAATCTGATCAAAGTAAGAGAGGATTACAAATTCCAGTGCCGTAGAACTTTACCAAATACCCTGCACAATAAATGACCTACCAACATATTAAAACTAACATAGCCTAGGAGCATGAAAATGGATAGATATGAACTATCTGTATAAAGAAAGTTTTAAGTATGATTAAAAATCTATGAATAAGATGATGAAGCGATACACCAACTAGCTAAACATCATAAAAATGAGATTATGCTTAAATGCTCAAACATTCAAGTTTTCATTCACGAAAAAACTAAAAAATTATATTACATATAATACCTTTTAAGAGGGAGTACTAAAGGAGATTGGGTATAATATCTTGTATTATTGTATTTTGATATTTTTAGATTGCACAAAGTGTTACCAAATCAATATTATCAATGAAGTCTGCTGTCTGCATTTTACAATATAACATTCATCATTTTTACAGTGGATCTTTCTCTTTGGACATTTTTTGTCTAATTAATGCCAATAAAGAATTAGTCTTGGACTATTTATGAGCTACTCTATTCTTTACACACATATTACACAAGAAAATGGAAAGAAAGCATTATTCAATTATAATCAAAACGGGCAAATTTCAAAAATATAGCAAATAAAGGTATTTTAGATAGTACCACAAGAGTTTATTTACATTTCTTGTTATTTTAAAACAGCTTCATTTGTACTCAAGGCATGGCAATTTTGTATGCATTGTTTCTCAATACTCCAATAACCACAGAATAATCATCAATACAAAGTCAAACTACTCTCATGTATCATATTCTTTAGCTTTTCTGAGGAAATTGTCAAACCAATCTTTGACCTATTGCTTTAGGAGTAAGCCAAGAGCAATACCTATTAGTTACAACTTACAACAATGTATTCTAGTGGCTTCTCACAAATTAATTATATGAGCAAAATGTGTTTCCACCCTTAAAGTGCACCTGTAATTATGAAATCTCCCTTCTACTATGGTTATTCAAATCCCTCCCAAAAAATTTGAAGTTCAATTTCAAAATCTCCCATTAAAATAATATATGACATATTTATACCTCAGACATAAGATCCTACAGGTAAAAGATAGCCTATCATATGAAAATTATACCCATTAAGATAAATGATAGAAATTAATTAACTGCATAAATAAACAGAAGATTTTTTTTAATTTCTTACAATTTACATGAATGAACAATAAATAAGATTTGCTTATCAATAATTAAATCTAAAAAATTATCAATAAATTATTAAGAGGCAAACAATACAAGTCATGTAACTTATTGTCGTTTCTATCATTACCATTTTGAACCATCAAAAATTTACATAAATGCATTTGATTGTTTTTATTTTCATTAAATCCTAGTATTATTTCGTTAAAACAAGTATTGCGAAAGACATTTAAAAAGTCTATATTTTGTTTGAGGGGCTAGCTTTGACCAGAAGATTTTATGTAGGAGGGCAAAAATGTCCTAAAAGTATATGAACGAGATTTTGAAAATGTAAAATTCAATATATTGGCTATGGATGATATATTGAAAGAGAGATTTTGTAGCTTTGGGTATACTTGGAGTAAACGAAATTTCCCCTAATTATTTTCCTACAAAAATTGATAGTGTACCTGGTATAAAGACTAATGACGTAGTGGCATTTACAAGACCTATAACTGATTATCAAGTCACCGATGCTGTGGATATACTGTCATAATTGAACCGTTTAAAAGTTAATAGTTGAAATTCTTAGATACATAAATTTGACGAGTAGACGAAATTTTCCCTAATTATTTTCCAACATAAACTTCATATTGTGCCTATATAAAACCTAATGATTCGTAGTCCTGGTATTTATAACCAATACCTATTGATATTGGATGAGATCACTCTGGTCCCGGTACCGAGTTTTAAAACCTTGCCTATTGCACTTCAATCGACTTCAAGATTTCTACATGTAATCAGTGAGCATACCCAACACATGCTTCTAAGTTCTAATTAGTCGCTAAACCTGTGTCGAAGAGGAAATGTTACAAGATCAAAGAATAGGTGATCAGTCAATAAATTGATTATGGAGTTTCAAAAAGTCGATTTTGCATGAGGTTATACATCATAACATTCCTTTACATGCTTCTCAACTAAACACCTTATACACTAAGCTCTGATTGAACACTTCAGTCTGCCCATTGAATTAGGGGTGGTACACACTAGAGTATCATCAACACCCATCTTCCTCCAAAATGCCCACCAAAAGTTACCAAGAAACTTAACAACACACTCAATTGTCGTACTAATAGGCACTCAAAGTAAACGGATAATTCCCTTGAGGAATGAGGATAAATCAACAACTAAAATTATATCATAGGTCCTCTTGCGACTAATAAGGTGTACTAACAAGGAAAAAGGTAATCAATAAACACATTGATATAATTATTACCTCAAGGATCTTAGGAAAGTCCAAATGCAATCACTAACACATCACCAACGCTTGGATGAGACTAGAAGAAGCTCGTATGGGTCAATAGACTCAATACTTTCGGCTCATACCAAAGCAAGGTACCATTACATCTTGACAAACTTCTCCAAGAAATCAAAGCCATCGACATAAAAACCTGTCCCATGAGGGCAACTGTTATATCACAACCAGAGTGACACCCTAGTTTGCTGCTATGCATTTACTTAAGAATTTTCCCGCATGAATCCTTCAAGAATAAACTCCCGAGTATCATAGAATAAAAACCAACAAAAATGTTCTGAATGCCTCTCTTACCTTTAATTATACATACATCATCAAAATAAACAGCCATAAAATAATAGAGTACCCAATGAAGTGTCAAGTTACTCGTATGTGTGTATACACAAGTAACACAACACATATAAGGATAGCTGCTATGAGTCATGCCTACCATAGTGAGTTATACAAGGAAATAAAGCTAGCACCTCATCTCGAACTTTATATATGTGTGTGTGTGTGTGTGTGCGTGCGTGTGTGTGTGTGTGAAGGAGCAAAGTATACACAAGTCATTTTTGTAATCAGTATGGATATTCGGACATCAGACCCCATCATCAAGACCCAAAAATCACATCCGACAATAAGAAACTACTCGCAAGCATTTCTACTATGAAATCCTTACCAACCACCCACCAATGGAGCTAACTAAAACATTTCTAGGTCTAAGATTCGACTAGAATAGGATGTATTAGGCTGTTGGTTTATTTTCAAAACAAGTCAATTCAACACAAAGGCATCTAAAAGTTCAGATTCTTGAGTATATCCTTGCCGGAAGCTTGATGAGACCAAGGTTCGCAATGTCGGTGTCGCTTGGCGTGTCGCCAGGTGACACTGGCGAAATGTCGCCGAAATGTCGGCGACAT
>JAUPMG010000014.1:22724915-22744817 GCA_031762675.1 Pachysandra terminalis
TCGATTATAGTATATTTAGGATTTTGTTAATTAACCATGCATATATATAAAATGACACTGACATAGACACACACACACACACACACACACATTATTTATTAAAAGTATTTAGGATTTTTTTGATCCTGTTTTTTTTGAACAAGATACGTATTAAACACGAATTATTTATTAAAAGTATTTTTTCCGTTTCCGTTTTTTTTACCGTTTTTTTGACTACGTTTTTCAAAATCAAAATCGTATTAAACCCGTATTTTTTCCGTTTCGTTTTTTTGACGTATCACGTTTTGCTAACAATGGTCTCACTGAGGAGTGCTAATGGAGCTTCTGTAGGTCAATTTATCAGAGATATCCTCATCCTTCGTTTTGGTCCACCTCGAAGGATCATTACGGACAATGAAACTTTCTTCCTTAACAGGCCAGTTAGGGAGATGACTGTTCATTATCGAATTCATCATAATAAGTCTACTCCCTATTATCCTCAAGGAAATGCTAAAGCTGAAGCCACTAACAAGGCTCTGATCAGAATCCTAAGTAAAATGGTGCATGATCAGCCTACAAGATGGAATGAATCCCTGCCTCAGGCTCTATGGCATATAGAGTGAGCAAACACAGGGCTACGAATGCAACTCCCTTTTCTCTTGTATTTGGAGCAGAAGCCCTTCTTCTAGTTGAACTGCAAGTTGCCTCAGCAAGGATCTTGCATGCAAGCAGGGTGGACCGGGATTTCAGAGACTTTGCTCTCTTACACGCTCAGGAGTTGGATAATTTGGATGAGAAAAGGCAAAAAGCTTTGGAAAACAATTTGCATTATCATAAGATTATTGCTCAAGCCTACAACAAGTTGGTCAAACCAATGAGTTTTCAAGTTGGTGAACTAGTCCTACGGGCAACTTGGTATGCACGAAGTAGTGTTGTCAAGCCTAAGTTTGCTCCTAGGTGGGAAGGTCCCTTTGAAGTTATTTCTGCTCAAGCCTCAGGATATTACAAAATAATTCCTTTGCAAGAAAATGCAATTTAGGAAACTGTATATGGGAAATGGCTAAGGAAATAATTTTATTAATGAAGATTTTGTCTTTACAAAAAGAAAAGAAATTCTGTCATTACATACAAGTATGATTACAAAGTCAAGGAGAATGAAACTAGGGTGCTCTAGTCAATTGGGACTCAGTGATGCCTTCGAAGGCTCCTTCTAGCAGTCCAAGTCTTGAAGTTCCAGGGGCAGGAATAGTGGCCCTCATCAGAGCAGTCTTTGCCTCCATGAGTTTGGCTTGCTCTCTGGACAGGACATGTGCTTCTTCTTCTTGATCCTTGAGACATTGCACCCGTACTGCAATAGCTTGTTGCCTTAGAAAATCCAGATGGGCAATCCTTTCCTCCACTTCCTGTAGGTCTGCTTTGCACTTCTCGAAGGCACCTTGACATTTGTCCAACTCCTCTGTCTCTGCTGCAAAAAACGCTTCAAGCGCCCTAACTTTGCTGAACTTCTGCACCTTGGTCTTCAGCTGCTCCAACCAATTCACCAGCCAATCAATATGGAATTTCATCTCCTTCAAACACTCCACTATCTTTCCCCAATTCTCCAAGTCCTCAGCAGTTATGCTGTTCAAGCTCCTATGGCTCATGATCTCCAGAAGTCTACATAATTCTCTTTATCCAAAGTTCCTGAACTTCTGGATTGGCAGGGCTGTGTCCGACAACAGATCTCCGTAGGTCGCCCTGATCAGATCCATCAAGTATTTCCTCTCCTTGTCTTCTGGATCTTCAATGTGATCAGAGGACAACTCCCTCCTCTTTTGGATGGTTGGAACGGCGAAGTTTTCTCTTTTACGTTTCATCCCAGAAAAGGACGCTACCACAGGACTTAGAGCTGCAGCTTCAGTGGCTGGGACTTCTGCAGGTACTTAAGAAGGTACTGCAGAGGAAGAAGACATAGCTGTGACCTCTGTTTCCTTTGGAGGATTGGCTTTAGGTACTTATTGGATGCTCAGTCTCGCAGGATCAACAGCTGGAGTGGTGGACTCTTGGACTGGTGCAATTGGTGGAATTCGAGCAGCAGAAGCTTCAGGCGCCGGAGGAACCACCTCAATATGTACAACTATGGCCTCCATTGGAGCAGATGAAAGTCTTGGAGTGACTTCCTCTTCCTCATTCTCAGCAACAGCAGCATCCCCAGCTTCCTTATGTACAAGAGGTGTTGCTAGTTCATCAACACTCCATGTCCCTTCTCTAATATGCGAAGGAACATGGGAGGTAGTATCATCATCCTGCAAACAACAAGTGTTAGTCAAAAGTTTGCAAGAAAGATAGCATTGGGAGGAAAGTTCGAAGGAACAGAAGTACTTACTGAAACTGTGTATACAACAGCCAGAGGGTCAATTATGAGGGCTGCATCTCCAACAGCTTCCTCTCTTTCTTCCCTTCTGGTAGTGGCACTGCCAGAAGTCATGGTTGGGGGAGCAGGAGGGCTCCTACTCACCCTAGGGAGTTCCCTCTCAAGTTCCACTCCCACATGAGCCTTGCCAAGATCTCTCTGTGGCAAGGTGGGAGGGACCATTGGAGGTACTCTACCCCCAACTCTTCCTTCTTCTGCAACAGCTACATCAGAAAGAACACTCAAGTCAGTAGAAAGATAGCATTTCAAACAAAAAATTGTATAAGGAAGATTGCTTACTAGAAGAAGAACCCTCGAAGAATGGGGGAGGAAATCTAGATCTCCCAGCTCCAACAGCCTCATGTCGAGGAGGAGGAATCGTGCTGGTTGGAGTTCCAGCAAGAGGAGGCACCCTACTGGTTGGAGTACCAGAGGAGGGTGATTCCATAGGGGGGAACCCTGCTGGTAGGGGTTCCAGGTGCAGCTCCCTCTCTCAAGATCCCAGTTGATACCCGGGAGCTTTTTCCCATGGGTCCTTTAGGAGGAGACAGGACTGAAGAGTCACTAATCTTCAGTCCTTCCCCTACTCCTATAACAGTCATTTGTCACAAGAGCAAGCAAAACAAAGTCAGAGACAATTGCAGGAGAAGGCAAAGCAGAAGAATAAAAATGTACAAATTCTTACCTTCAGAGTGCGAATGGCAATGGATTTCACTCAGATGCGTGGTTCTAGAGGAGGGTGCTACTCCTGAGTAGGGCTCGAGACCCTAGCACTCGCTTGAAGGGTTCCTTCTGGAAGCCGTTCAAAGATGATTGGCCCTGGAGGAAGGACCACCCTTGGCATAAGAGGGAGTTTGGGCACTCCTAGCCCTCCTTTGAATCAGGAGGTCCCCAAGAAGGATATGATCCTCCTTTTCTTCCTCAGGCAGGCTGGCAGGAGCCTTGTCAGAGCAGTGAGCAGCTTCTTCTGCACCCTCTTCCCTTCCTTCATAGATATCTTGGATCAGGAGATGCCCTGGAGTCTCATGAATGGTGGGATGGCCATCACCAATCTGAAGGGGATGATTCTTCTCATTCCTCTTCAGCCTCTTCTCCTTAGGCCCGCCGAGGTCAGCCTTCGAAGGCATGGCATCACCCTTGCAGAAATCGTCCAGGTGGCGCAGGGCGTTGTACCAGTATTCCAGCCACCAATCAAAGACCCTGTCGTTTCTCTCTAGGGCAGCAGGAGTGCCTTTCCAGCCAATTCTTAATCCATGGTAGCCGTGTGCTCGGGAGAATCTCTCTCCCACCACCTCCATATCCAGAACAGTGGTCTGGATAGACTTAACGTTGCGGGGAGGAGCAATCTGATCCATCCTAAATTGTCTGAGCACGCTTTGAGGGTTGTAGGTTGGGTAGCTGCTCCCGTACTCCCTCGCCAAGCTGATCAAGTAGCCTGGGTGGACAATCACCAAGAAAGCCCTCTCCTCTGGTGACAGGTTGAGTCAGTTGGCGGTGCTCTTTACAGTCTCTCCTTCCACCATTACGTCGTAGGGCTGCAGCAGTCTGATCCCTCCACTGCGATACGAGCGGTAATCGAATTCAGCTGCAACATCCAACACTTGAGATAGCTAGGCGTTGCGCTTTGGGAGGAACCATGACCAGACCAGGGCTAGCAGGGGAGAGTCCAGGCCCATGGTGGCGAGATGCTCTTCAACCGTTGAGAAGTCGTGAGGGGCATTCTTGGGAAGTGTTGAAGGAAGTCTAGGCTCATGTGCTCGGGAGAATCTCTTTCCCCGGCTTCGCGCCATGTCTTCACACAGTAAATCCAAGTGCTCATACTGTGATCCCAGGAACAATGCGACAAGGGGAATCTGAACCCCCCTTGCAATCTTCACAGCTAGCGGGAATACCTGATCTATGACCTTGTCCATCGGGTATCCTTCAAGGATGAACCTCGCTAACCAGAAGGCGATGAAACCCACCAAGTGAACGGGGCAATCCCGACCTTCACCCCAATAACACTTGATGGTGGTGGCGCTAGTGGCTTTGGGGGTCTCTTCCTCGTTCCAGAAGTACTGCATCTAGTCGTTGAATGTGTATTTCGTGCTCTTGCCGGCACTCTTCCCCTTCAGCTTGAACTTCCTCAGAGTTTCCTTTGAACATGCCTTCAGCATATCCAAGTCGATCTCCTCCTCCGCAGTCAAGGTGACGACCCCTAGATTCTCATCTCCCAAGACTGGAAGGTGGCGTAGCATGGCTACGTCTTCCAGGGTGATGCTAACCTCCCTAAAGGCGGTTAGAAAGATGCGGTCCTCCAGGTCTCACCGGAGGACGAACTGCTTCAACGCCTCGTAATCTCTGTGGAAGGCTCCCACATAGATCTAGATGGCCTCCAGAACTCCGGCAGCATTCAGTAGCTTCCGGTAGTCCGCATTCTCCAATATGTGAACCACCCACTCCGGCCAACCAAGGGGAAGGTTGAAATGGGATCTGAACCCAGTTTCAGAGAGAGGATAGTCTTTCCTCTCAGACTAGAACTCCGGTGCTTGGCTCAGGCGAGGGAAACCGATGTTTTTCCATAACGTCTCTTCGTAGGGGAAGAGCAACCCCTCACCGCTTAAAATAGCCTCAGAAGGCTTTTGGCGCTTCACCGCCTCCCATAATGGATCAATGGAGACTTCAAGCTTGGTGCTCGTCTTCTTGCTGGTGGTACCCTTCTTGGACGCCATTGCAGTAGTAAAAAGGAAGAAGAAAACAAGAAGGCAAGAAAGCAAGGAAGCTTGAGAACTCAAAAAACTCAGAGAAATCTCAAGAAAGCTTCAAAACTCAGGTTGTAGGAACCTTTCTTCTTCAGTGAGTTCTTAATTTATAGAGAATGACGATTTTCGTTGCAGAGATTGAAAAGACGCTTTTGGCGGTTCGCATGATCCCAAGAGAGAAATCATTCCATCTGCAATGTATGATAGCTGCATTTAAAACGCACTTCCTCGAAGGACGCGCATTTAATGCCCACCATGCTTAAGGTACGATCTTATGCTTTCCTCTCTAGCATAGGAAACCTGAGACCGGAGGGCTATTGGTGATCAGACGGGCAAATTAATTCCACTAGACAGGTGGCACTATCTTAAAAGCACGTGTACACCTTTACTGAGAATAGCCGCATACACTAAATCATTCAATAAAGTTGTAACTGCAGAACAACCATCTCTTATGTGCCAGCTTTCAATAATAGCTACTTGTTGATTAGACCATTTGGTAAAAATGTGATATTTGAAGCGGCTTATAGATATTTGACCGTCCTTATCATCAAAAAGGAAAGTTTCTTGGAGAAGCAATCTTTTTGAATTCCAACTTATGGGGGAACGCCACGCGTCCCAAATTTGACAAACACAAACCAACTTCCTTTTTGAAATATTCAAAACGATAAGGATTTGTATTCCTACGGCATATTGCCTTCTGAATGACCGAAGGAATAGGGATTTCTTCTTTCCTTCTAAAGGACCTTATTTCTCTCGAATGACAGATACAGGGGTATGCTACCCCTAATGGACTTCTCAAACATATGAAATTTCAAATAAAACCTCGAAGTCATATCTACTCATCCTCTAGAAGATACTTTGAGTGCTTTTATTGCATTACCTTTACATTTCAAAGGTACTTCATTTAAAGAAAGATCTTCGAAGGAACTTTTTTATGCCTTCTAACTCAGAAGTCATTCTTGGATCATATTCAAAGATTTCGAAGGACCACTTATTATGTTTTGTCTTGAAAGAATCACGAAGCAGGTATATTTTCTCCTGCTAAAGCGAATTCAAAGGCAAATTCGAAGGCCAACCACTCCAGATGGTGAATTCGAAGGAGGTATATTCCTTCCTGTTAAAAGTGAATTCGAAGGAAGTATATTTCTCCCTCTTAAAGAAAATTCGAGGCTAACTACCCTGAGATGGTCAATTCGTCAAGGGCCTATCACCCTAAAAAAGACTAAGGATTTTTGTTCCTTCCGAAGAACAGAGATTGGGTTTACCCCCTCAAAAGCACTCTTTTATGCATTCGAATTACAAACTAAGACTCGAAGTCGCTCTTATTTATCCTAAGAATTAACTTCGAGTTATATTTTGGATATCCTTTGACTTTTAAAAGCAAATCCCTAGTGGAAAGAGCTTTTTAAGTCGAATTCACGTTATCTCCAGAAGTATTTCCTGAAGATTGGTTTCCTACGGACTTTGAGAAACGTCCTCTCACTTCACTTTGAAGGAATTCACAAGGAAACATATTTACTTATGATTTCATTCAAATAAAAGGCACTCGAATTGGTTACTATAGCTATGAACCTTAAAGGATTCAAGATAAACTCTTCTTTACATGGACTATTGATCATGAAAACGAGTTCTCTAATAAGAAACTCAATTTCGAGTTCTCTACATAGGTAATTCGAGAATACATTAGTCACCTTGTAAATATACAGTTAGTTTTTATTTCCTTCGAAGGAAGATAGCCGTTAAAGAGAGTTCTTTCGAAATTTACGAATTTAGAAATGTCTTTATGACATTGAAGTGACTTCTTAAAGTTGATTGAGACGGATTTCTCACAATGAACAACACGTGATAAAACCTCAACTGCTTATAATATTTGTTGTATGACTTATCTAAAGAGGGTTTTGTCTTTTCTGGAACGGCGGCAAAAATGCTGACGTTGCTTTCCGATCTGAAGCAACCGATCATAGAGAAAGTTTTGAAGATTCGAATGCCTCATCCCTTTCTCTGGAAATGACTTAGGCATGTTGAGAAATACGTGGCATTTGGGATATGTTTTATGCATGGAGATATTTATAAGCTTCTTTCAGGACACTTGACTGAGTGACATTTTTTCTCTTTTGAGTGGCTAAATTCCCTATAAATAGCAAACAATTTCCTCCATTAAAAAGGTTCTGATCCAATCTAAAGATTTCTGAAATTGGAAGAATTTGAGAGTTAAGAGGTAGAAGACAACAGTGAGTAAAGGCTTTGAAAGAGAAGAGACAGTCATAAACGTGTATTTTTACACATGTTATAGACTTCGAGTTATTTGAATTTTTGAGGTTTTCTTGCTCTGATTATGCATTCAAACTGACCTTTCAATTATTGCAATATCTTTTTTTCCCTTTGCCTCTTCTCTTTGTCTTATTCACAAGTGACGTTTGAAAATGAACGTTCTTGACAGAACGGCTACGCGACGGTTTAGGCTGTCTTGAAACAGGCTCTCCCTACCTATTTCTCGGAAAGGCTGGTTGTATTGGATTATTTGTATTAGCTGTAAAGTTTATTCTAATATATTTGGTCTTTTACAAACCCGTCGTCACCAATTTGGATTGATTAAGTAATTATATTGGTAATTTTTTTTTGCCATATTTATTCACAAAGTTGAAAATTAAATCTTTTGTATGAATTATCTGAAACAGAATATCGTCATTTAATAGCTATGATTCTTAGTAATGAGTAGGGGTGTCAACAAAATCGGGTTCCGGGTCTTGTTGGCTCCGAGTCCGGAGGTGTCACCTAAGTCACTAGAGCGTTGAGCATGCGTGAGAGCAAAAGTAGGAGAGAGCGTCAAACTTGAAAATAACTTGTTGTCCAAAACACCTACATAGCGTTTGTATATATACATGTAAACTATACTTAATATATAAAGACATTTTAATTTCTTTTTTTTATACTCAACCACATATTTAAGAGAAAAATGATATAATGTATAAAATATCTCAATTTAACCTTCTATTAATCTAATTAAATGTTTTATTTTTTAAATAAAACTCATATTTTTATAAAAACCCCAAAAGTTTAAAAAAAAAAACCCACATTTTTTTAATATTATTTTCAAAATAAAACTCATATATTTTTATAAAAAACCCCCAAAAATTATAAGAAAACCTTATTTTTCTAACTTTTTACTATAATCCCCATATTTGAATTTCAAATCCGCAGATAGGGGATGTTCTCGCGCTAGAACGCCTCCCACTTTGACGGATTGTGACTTAGGTGTCGCCCTTAGTCCCAAAACCGAACCTAGAAATACTTGGCTCTTAACGGTACCCAATACTTATTATACTAATAAATAATAAAAAAGTTTATTTAAGCTATATAAATATTATTTCATTATCATAATCTTGATCTCATTCTGAAAACTTAGATTTATCTAAATTTAGTTAAAATATTTACACTAATACATATTACACACCATCCATAACATAAAATGAATGTCTAATATAAATGAACACTTAAAAATTAAAAACTTGTAGATTAATTTTTATTTAGTTTTGATTAAATTAATTAATTAATATATAATTGATCATAAAAAATATAACTAATGTATTATTTAAATATAAATTAAATGATTATAAAATACACTTGATTCTACCAGGACCCATCAGGATTCAGGTATACCTGCATAGACCCGATTCTCAACGGATCCATCTTTTATAGAACCAAAACCTGATCCGAGTATAAACCCGAAACCAAATCCTTCTAAATGGGTTTGGTTATATCAGGCTTGTCGAGTATCAGATACCCATCGACACCCCTAACGAGGAGCTTTCATATGAAACTTTATATTATATATATATATATATATATATGCTTAAATAAAAATATCTTAAAAGAGAGTATTCATAATTATGAGAATAGTTAAGCCATAAAACGTGCCTCAAAAAAAAAAAATGTCTACCAAACGCCATTCTCATTCATTCCTATGAAAGCCATCTCACAATACTTCTGAAAGCCATTACCAAATGCCAAGTAATTCCAAATGTAGCTTAAACTGAAGAGATGATCAGAACAGAAATATCATAAGCAGGAGCAGGGCAACTCACGATATTAGCAAAGTGTCATCCAGATGGGGCTATAAACCTTATATAACCTGAATGAATCAAACGAGAGGCACGTTGAAAGCTTCTTTCAGACAGGACGGTGATATTACCATGTCACTTGTAAAGTTAATTGGCTAGCGTTTACAGTAAATAGAAGCCAGATCCTTCAAATCCTCCCACCAGGAAAAAAACCTCGAGTGCATGGCCAAATATATCCATACAGGATAGCACATCCTTACATATAAAGTCCTTCCGGCACCCCTTCTTTCTTCTTGAACATCACCTTCTCCTTTGCCTTCTTGAAATCTACATGAGTCACCTGAAACAGAATTTTCCATATCAGTATTTTTAAACATAACGCCCAATAGATCTAACATAAGGTTCAATGAGAAAATTATTTATTAAATGGAAAATAAATATTGAAAGCAGATGCAACTACGTTAACGGCTATGGTGCAATTCATAGTGGACAGTATTGAGTCATAAATGTTCCATGCTCTAAGAAGTGGATGATAAAATGTAAATTATGTTTCAACAGTAAAATTGCCGAGGAATCAACAAGAATCAATGTAGTAGAATTATATTTTAGAAAAGCCAATTTGTTAACGACAATCAGATAATGGCAAGCCTTACCTTCATACGACGCTCTCTTAATGCAAGCAACCCAGCCTCGGTACATATTGCCTTGATATCAGCTCCTGAAAACTCATCCTTCGTCATCACAAACTCTTCTAAGTTAACATCATCAGCTAATGTCATCCTTGACGTGTGTATCTGCATTCACATATGCAGGACATACTTGGTAACAGAAACAATCATAACTTGGCATACTCCACATTGGAGCAAACACAAGATTAGTGAAACCAACAAACACAGCAGATATGAGTTCTTGGACATAATCATGGATCAAGTACCTGGAAAATGCGTCTCCTGGTCTTAATGTCAGGAAGAGGGAACTCGATCTTTCTATCGATTCGTCCAGGACGAAGCAAGGCAGGATCAAGACTTTCGATTCTGTTTGTTGCAAGAATCACTTTGACATCACCTCTTGAATCAAAACCATCCAGTTGGTTTAACAGTTCCAACATGGTCCTTTGGATCTCACGTTCACCACCTGAGTGGGCATCATACCTGTAAAAAGACGATCAATCAGAAACCATCTAGATGTAAGGCTAAAAGAAAAAGAACCGAGGAAAGCTAAATTATTCAATCCCAATGAATGCACCTTTTTGTACCAATTGCATCAATTTCATCAATGAAGACAATTGATGGTGAGAGATCATCAGCAACTCTAAAGAGCTCCCTCACTAATTTTGGACCATCTCCCAAATATTTCTGAATCAATTCACTTCCAACAACACGTAAGAAAGTTGCTGAAGTTGAGTTTGCCACTGCCTGAAAAAACATAATGCTCAGTGTGTTTGCAAAGGCAAGCTGTTCTGACAAGTAAATTGGAAACATGGTTACTACTTTTAGCACAGACGTTACAAAGTGCCAATCTGAATAGATGGCACAAGGTCAAAGAAAAAGCCAGAATTGCAGTGATACAACCCCCTTCCCCCAATCTTAAATACTCACACATACATAGAGCAAAAGCACACATGCTGAATAAATATAGCACATATACTCTAACCATTGAGAAATACAGTTTCAATTTAAAAGTTCAACAATTCAAACAAGAGATTTTTTTTTATCAGTAATTGTGTGTGTGTGTGTGTATTGATATTAAATGAAAAGGTCAGTATGGCACAATCCAGGTAAAACATATTTACCCAGTTCAACTACTGACCTTTTCTTCACAAAATAACTTCAACTAAACCCTTCCGCCAGGGCATGATCCTACTCAAACATATTTACCCAGTTCTTCACAAAATCTGAATATGGCACAACCCTAAATTCTGGAATGATGCACACCCATGAAAATAGAGAGGAGACCGCCCTAGATTTCAACTCCTGGATGCTATGTTCAACTCCATGAAAAATCCTCCCATTTATTTCCTTCCAAATTACCTAACAAATTGCCGCAGAACACATATTCCACAGCAAAGCCTTCCTACTTTTTTTCCATCCCCAACGTAAAAGAACTTCCTTCAAAGAGAAGTGATGTACCCATACCAATTTGAATCTGATCAAAATAGATTTTCAAATCTGATCCCCCATCTAACCATGAAGCAACAAGTGTGCTACTGATTCAGCCTTCATTTTGAACATACAGCATGGATTTGGAATAAGCCAATTTTTACTCGTTATGTGATCTACTGTCAAAATCTTATCTTTGCTAGCCGTCCAAAGAAAGAAGGCAACTTTAGAGGGAGTATGCGCCTTCCAAAACAGATTTATATGCCCTTCCGACCCCTCTCAAGCCGTAATGGTCTTAAAATAAGACTAACTGAAAATATTCCTCTACCTTCTTTCTTCCAGATTCTAACATCTGGATCATCCCCCACAATCATGGACTGAATCTGTAGAAGTAATTCCGACGTCGCAACAAGATCCCTATCGAACAACAGTCTCCTAAAATGGAAATCACAAGCTAGGTGGTCATTCTCCCTAATAGTCATCTCCGAAATCCAAGCATCTTGTCTAGATGAACCAAAAACAGATCCAGATATCTAGAGCACAAATTTGCATCCCCACACCATAGATCTGCCCAAAATCTTACACTACTACCCTCCCCAACTTTTTTTTGATGAATACCTGAGAGGTGGATAATATAAACCAGTAAAAGATAAGGAATACATATGGGAGCAAAAGGACCGTGGTGCCCAAGATGTGAAGATGGGTACTGA
The DNA here is from genome assembly GCA_031762675.1 of Pachysandra terminalis. Taxonomy (NCBI): domain Eukaryota; kingdom Viridiplantae; phylum Streptophyta; class Magnoliopsida; order Buxales; family Buxaceae; genus Pachysandra; species Pachysandra terminalis. Next base: position 22,736,898 of record JAUPMG010000014.1, read on the forward strand.
CGGCACAAAAGGAAAAAAAAAACAGAAAAATACAGAAGAAAACAGAAAGCAATTAGAGCCAGAAAGCGTAAACAAAACCCTGCTAAGGTATAGGAGGTCCGTCGCCCAACAAATCTAAGGGGGACCAGCAAAGTGACCCTCCCTTCCCACACCCACTCTGGCAAGGCAATCAGAAACACTATTACTCGATCTCAGGGAATGCACAAAAGTAGCCATAAGCAACTGCCCCGAGTGCCTAGCCGGACGGACAGAATGAAAACATCTCCATGGACAGTCAATGAACCCCTCATCCAAGATATAACAGAAGCAGAATCCCCCTCCACAATCAAATGGGAGGGGCCAAAGCCGACAGCCTCCCTCAGACCTGACAGAAGGGTTAGCAGCTTGATGCGTGTAGAATCACAAACTCCAACTGGACCAAAGAAAACATGAGAAGCATGCCCAGTGTGATCCCTGAATACCCCTCCAATGCCTGAAGGACCCGGGTTACCAAGAGACGAACCATCAAAGTTTAGTTTGATGATTCCAATACTTGGAGTCCGCCTCTCAGGTGCAAGGTCAAGCGTCTGTGGGGACGACCGTGCGATCTCTGCCCATCTAAATAGAATGTCGGACATGGATATTCCTCTGAAGGATGGAAGACCCACCATCCAAGCACACATCATACAACAAATGGCATCAGTGAGAGAAGCTAAGGATCTCCTCCTATCATAAAAAATCCTAGCGTTCCTCTCACCCCAGATAACCTATAGTGTCACCTTCCAAACCCCATGATACATAAGCTTCCCTCTCTTTCCCAAACCTGGGAATCTCCACTGGATAAGAAGGTCACCAATGTACCGTGGCATAACCCAAATCACATCGATCCATTGGAGGAAAAAAGGACCAAATCTCCAAGGCAACAGAGCAATGAACAAAGAGATGATCAACAGACTCTCCCCTCTCCCTACACAGAAAGTATACGTGAGGGGATAAAGCACACTCTGGCCACATCCTTTGCAACCAATCGCTTATGTTAATCTTGTAAAGAATAGCGGACCACGCAGAGGCCTTAACTCTAGGAGGAATGAAAAATCGTCACACGCTACGATGAGGGAAAGATAAAGGATCCAAATGGAGTGGCCGAAGGACAGGAAAAAAAAAAGAAAAAAAAAGGGCTTCACAGAAAAGAGGCCGCTACTGCTGGGAAACCAAATCTTTGAATTCAGAAAATCAGAACCAATAAACACATCAAGCAAATCCTTAAACAAAGCCCCTAACTGTACAACCTCGACCTCCGTCAAGTCTTCTGAACCCAAGATTCCAATCAAGACCAGGGGCAACCAAGAAAGAACCTTCGAAACCGATACATCCCTAGAAGTAGTGACACGAAAGAGCTGAGGATAGCGAACAGCAAGACTAAATTCCCCCCACCAAAGATCATACCAAAACCGGATATGAGTCCCATCTCCTAACCGGAAACGAGTATATGGAAGGAAAACTAGGAGGATGGAAAAAATATCCCTCCAAACACTGGATGAGGAGCATCTAGCAGAGGGATTACAATCCCAGCCATTTCCATGAGACCCATACTTACTATGAACAACTATACGCCACAAGGCATCCCTCTCCCTACTGTACCTCCATAGTCATTTGCCCAAAAGTGCTGAGTTATGAAAATAGATGTTTCCCAAATTGAGCCCACCTTCCTCCCTACTTGAACATACGGACTCCCACTTTACTAGATGACACTTCCTATGACCTCTCCAACTTTGAACTTCACCTCCCTATTAAAATTCCCCGCCAACTTGGACACAGCCTTCCAAACTCCCACACCATAAGGGCCCTGAACTCAATCCGATTCCCAATCACCTGGTTTGCTGTCATACTTGGCAGCAACAACCTTTCTCCATAAATTGTTTTTTTCCTTCCCATAAAGAGATTTGACTAACATCCAATGTTCATATTCTTATAATTCCAGTCACAGAATTGTAAAATGATTCTAACACCTCATATCAAGTAATGTGGGTCACAACAGTATTCTCATTATTTTCTTCCCTACAACTTTAATTTTTGATGAATGAAAAAATTTAAGAATTATAAAAAATATACAATGGCCCAAAATCCAACAACCACAGTTGGTGGATCTGAAGCCAAATTTGACTACAATCAAAATAGAAGAAAAAATGCCAACAGAACACAAGTATACAATCACACCCACTATACATCTCTGATCTGTCAAGATCTCCCTAAACATGGATTCTCTCCATGTCCAGCACTTTGCTAACCAATCGGCTATCTGTCTAGAAGCTCTATGCATATGGAAAAAGAAATGGATCCCCACGAGCACTCAGATGGCTTAAAAAACATGTCCAAGACTTAGTAGAATCCCCCTTTACAATCAAAGAATCACATCCCATAAAATGGTTCACTACAATTCTCGGTTATTGCCATGATTATGCTCAACAGTAATTTAATCTTGTAAAGATTCCAACTTGCTTACTTATTGAGCAAAAATGTTAGCCAAGGAGGCTTGATTACTACACTACATTCCTACATTCAAAAACAGTAACAGGAACAAGAAAAGTCAAGAGTAAAAGAAGCCTGAAATATATTCACAATCAACATCCAATTATAAATGTGGACACAACCAACCTTACAGCAAGGACAGAGGTTGCATCTACCCATAGAAAGTATTTAAGATAACTCTTATAACGAACTTCCAAAATTATAACAAAGCTCATCATTATAGGCAGACAGTTTTAATATGGTTTCGGAAGATATATGGAGTTGCAAGTTGTTTTAGATGCATTATCGTGATCCACAAGAAAAATTTGGCATACAATTTATGCGTGTCATAGTTAAAACTGGGAAGCAAAATGATGAAGACAATTCAATCAGACCATTAAGTGAAAATATATAAACATGCAGTAACTACCATACAGAACTTAAACAATGGAAGAAAGAAAAATCACCTTAGCAAGTAATGTCTTGCCTGTTCCAGGTTCTCCATATAGTATCACGCCCTTAGGTGGCTTGATACCAATGTCTTCATAGAGCTCAGGATGAGTAAGAGGGAGCTCCACAGCTTCTTTGATTTCCTGTATCTGGGCATCTAACCCACCTATGTCAGCATATGACTCCAATGGGGCCTTCTCAACTTTCATCACAGACACCATTGGATCAACTTCATCTTGAAGAAGCCCAACAACAGAAAGAACCTGAAAAGAAAGCAGAAACAAAATAAGCAGTACAATTTTTTGAACCGCTTGAAGCAAATTAGAATAACTTCCCCCTTTTTTTTGTGCTTTATCAATAAGATTAACTGACTAACTGGATGACCTAATAAATAAATAAGTTTGAAGATATAATTAAACTGAAAATTCCAAATAGAATGGTAGAATAAGTATCAGTTGTAGCACCCTTGAGTGGCAAATAGCTCATAACATATTGCTATAGATTAAGGGTTATACCCTAATGAATACATAGGGCATGTCCATACCATTATTCACAGCTTAGGTTGTCAAGAACTGCCAAAGAAAGTTGAACCTATGTGGTACATATTACAACCTATGTAGGGAAATAAAAAATGTTCCAAGGAATGGAAGCGGTTGCATTAACACAACATATAACTTCCTCATACAATAACGCAATCATAATGTAAAGTTTTCCAGCTAGACAAAAAAAGATCAAGAAAATCCTACAAATCCAGAAGAACACATCCAATGAAAGATCAGGGACCTAACTATTCTTTTATTGCCTCTGTTAAGCAATAGCAAGCTCAAAGAGTGTATTTCTTCCTGTCTCTACAATAATGCAAAAGGGTCTAGCATCGAAGAACAACTCCCTCACAGCAAAATGCTATAGATAATCATCCTACGATCAGCTAGTAAAATTCCTTATAATCTGCATTACATGGACACTTCTAAATGCATAAAGTCCTTAAATCGGACATGTATTAGACTCTACCATCAAATTGATTATGGTACGACAGTCCTAGATTTCTCTTACTCTATCTTCACATCACCAATGAACGTTGAGCATGGAGCAAGGACTCTATGTTTCACCATAAGAAGTTTCTAAGTGGATAGCATAACATAATAGAATTCATTACAATCTTTTTTATACATATGAGACTATTCATAAGCTGTAATTTGCTAATCCAAAATATCCTACAAATTTTATATTTTCTCTTTATATTATTTGAATAAACTGTTCATCCACGAACCCTAATTTTTAAATGAACTCATTTCAGACTGAAGCTTGTACCAACGGCAATGCAACATAATTTATGGTTGACCAGACCATATCAAATGTTAAAGATATTCGGTCTAAATATTAGGCATCATTTTCTCGGAATTCAGAAGAATCCATTGTTAGTTTGTTAGGAGTCTGTCTAAGGGAAGAAAGCTACACTTGTAGACATCTAGGTGCCATTAATAAACTTAGCTTCATGGTTGGCATCTTCAGTTCTTTTATTTGATACACAGTAATGCTTCTCAAGAATTTCTTATTATGATTATTATAGTTTATTTGCACAACTACCTGCTATCAAGCTTTTTTGGGAAAAAAACAGATTTCATACAGCATTATGTTATATATATATAATATGCATATATCATTCAATCAAGTGGAGAACACCTTAGCTGAGCTTTGGGCTCAAGCTGTAGATAGAATGCACTTGTTTGAGCTCTAGGCTCATGACAGGTCAAGCTCAAGTATAGTGGAGATCTAATAAATATGCAAAGATAATGAAGAAACCAGTACAGAACCATTAAAATGCCAGTCACAACTCTGAATCATTCTAAATATGCAGTTGAAATAGGGAACACAAAAGGAAAAAGAGGGGGAAGGGGGATATTTTTTTTTTGATCAGTAAAAGTATTTTGTAATAAAAAAGAAAGGCCATTAGCTTATGATACCAATGTTTGGATTAAAGATTATTTAGTTAAAGAAGATTTGGGTTGGAGATGGGACCTGGATTTTCGGAGGAATGTGTTGGAGTGGGAGGAGGAGGAAGTTGTAGGACTCTTGGGCGAGATTATAAAATTAAGATTAGAGAGGATGGAGATTCTAGATCTTGGGCATGGTCCGAAGATGGTGGTTTTTCGGTTTGTTCCATGTATGATTCTTTGCAGGTGAAAGTTTCGTGGGAAGGTCCGTGGAGATTTATTTGGTGTGCTGGTCTACCTTCTAAGGTGTCATTTTTTCTGTGGACTGCGGTGGAGGACAGGGTGCTGACAATGGATAATCTAAAGAGGAGAGGATGAGTTTTGGCTCCAAGGTGTTGTTTGTGCAAGATGGAGAAGGAATTTTCTTCTCAATTATTACTCCACTGTGAGTATACCCAGAGTATTTGGCATGCTTTTCTTCAGAGATTCAAGTTGGATTGGGTTATGCAAAAGGATTTTAAAGAGGCTCTAGTAAATTGGGGGTGGAAGAGGAAGAAGATAGGGAGAAGTTCTATTCTTTGGAATGTTTGCCCAGCTGTTATTTCTTGGTCAATTTGGTGTGAGAGTAATAGCAGGATTTTTTAGGGAAAGGAGGTTTCTATTTATAGAATGGTGGAAAAGACTTTAACCCTTCTGTTTTTTTTGGGTCTCTATACAATCTGAATTTAAAGGTACACCTTTCGAAGAGTTTGATAACATGTGGGGTTTGCATTGGGATTAATTCAGTAATTTTTGTATTTTGTTTTAAGGGGTACTCTTTACAAAGATGCATATTATATAGTTAGACTTTTTACTGTAGATATTATTAATACATGAATATTACTAGCTCAAGAGTCGATACATGGAACTACTTCCAGAACATTGCCGTACATATGGGTCACAATAAAACCTACATTCTGCAAATGCAGATTGTGTTTAACTTCCATACTAAAGGGAACACAGAAAACAGAAGACCAAGGGATTAAACCCCAAGTACCCTTGCATTTCTAATCCACAAAGGATAACCTCGTCACCAACCAAAATAAATAAATAAATAAATAAAATATTGCAAATATTCCTGAAGAATCAATTACCAACATTTCAAAAAATTCATCATCCATCAGCTCCGTTATCGAAATCAAACAACAAATCAAAACCATAATCTCTTAGTTTACCATAAAAAAAAAGGGAACAACTAAATAACCAAAATGGTTTATAGTCAAGGGGATGCCAGAAACTAGAACTTATGCAGGAACGTAACCCTTCTCCAAGTACAAAGGCATACACGCACCAGTAGGGCTGGCAATTTTGGCCCAGCCCGAAGGGGCCCGATGAGCCCACCCATTTAAAAGTGAGCTTAAGCCTGTTTTTAGGCCCATCGTGGTCTTGATCTAGCTATTTCGGCCCGGCCCGCTTTTTATATTGAACCTAGGGCTTAAAATTTTAATGCCTTCATTTTTGTCTCTTCCGTTCTCTTCTCTCACGCAAACACAACGACACTCTGTTCTGGTCATACGTTTTGGAGTTTCTCAAATCATAGTTTTTCCCATTCTCTCATGTTCACCCCTTCATAAGATCAATACTGCAAAAGTAATCTAAAGTAGGAGGAAATCCCTTCCTACTCGGTCACTCGCATGCTTCATGTGTCACGGGGAATTGATTGATCACTTCTTCATATATTGTGCTTTAGCTAGAGAGATATGGTTCATTTTGTTAAACTAGAAGGTGTAGACTGATGATGCCGGGTACTACGACACAGCTCTTGTTTAAATGTTATCTTCGGAATCTAAGGACGAGAGGCGGGGTGATTTATACTACTTTGGAGCATACTACTTGTTGGGCCATTTATGGTGAAAGCAATTGGAGGATTTCATGGATATCAGGTTCATCACTATGGCTATAATCAAGAGAGTGATAGTTATAATAGCACAATTTTAGAGGTTTCAGAAGTCGACATTCTGAGGGGATGAGATTCTGTCATCCATTCCACTCCTTTTTGTGGATAGGAATCAAATGCACTGGCAGGATACTCAGAAGGGAGCAACAAAATTGAACTTTGATGATTGTTCCTTGTGGAACCACGGACCATCAAACGAAGGACTTTCTCAAAGACTACCAGAGTTATGTTATTCATGCATTCTCAGACCTGAGGAGAGAGTGAAGAATCACTAGAGCTGAGCTTTTGGCTATCAAGATGGGATCAGGGAGGCTCAGTCACTGGGTCTCACTTCTTTGGTGGTAGAGATCGACTCTCCACTAATAATTCTTGGCTAGCTAATCCAAGGGACTGTTCTTGGAGATTCACACACAGATGTCCATTAGCCAATCTGTTAGTTCTCCCCATAAACATCTCATCTTATTTGTGAGAGGTCAGTGATCAACTGATACCAAGTCGTTGGCCCTCCTTGTGAAAATCCCATGCTTTCTTACCATGTTTGAGTCTTGCTTGGCTGTTCTTGAATTATGATTTTGCATTAATCTTTCCTTATGTTCTAGTTTTTTAGGGTTATTATCTTGATCAGTTGGCATGGATAACTAAAAGAAAAAAATAAAACCCTAAACGACCAAATTGCCAATTTCTGCACTAAAGACAACGTCTTAATTTTGATTCCGAGAAAAACTTTGCACCTTCAGATAGGGTTATAAGGCTTCTTTTCCAATACGAGGGAAATATCGATATAAGGGGAATTTCGCTAAATTTCAGGAAAATCTAAAACCATATTAGAGCGACATATCCCAAAAAGAACACAATCCCATAAAATTTCTCAAATCAGTATCACTTGAAATAGATATTAGCAGGAAAACACGAAACTCAGAAACCTAATTCACTATTCCTACGGCATAATAATACCAAAATCCAACAAAATCTCACCTTGTTGTGCATGAGGATCGCGCAACCCGGTTCAAGCTGGTCCTTATCGACGAACGAAAGGATCCCAACATAGTATTCCGGCCCTACCGAAGAAGAAACGATGGCGTGATTCTCGTCGATGAGCTCTTCTAGGTTTCC
>JAUPMG010000014.1:22751256-22764107 GCA_031762675.1 Pachysandra terminalis
AAACCCTAAGATTTTTGGTCGAAAATTAGGGTATGAGGTTGGGTTTTAATGATTTTTGATTTGGATTTCTGGTTTGGAAGAGGTGTGGAGAAGAAGAAAGAAGGAGGTCGCTGGTTTTTTTTTTTAGAGAGTATCTATCGATACTCTCTAAATATCGAGAGTATCGAGCGATACTCATGCGTATCGCGCGATACACTCAACTTATCCAGCGTATCGCGCGATATGGTTCTTTTTTTGACTGTTTCATTTCGTACGAGACAGCATCGTATCGACCTCGTCGATACGCGATACGTATCGCGCGATACGGCTCGATATTTTGAACCATGCTTCGGGCATACTCATCTCAGTTTGATGGGACTTCCTAGATACCCATTTGAGCGGCAGCAGCAACCCGAGCAGCTCGAACCAGACCAGCTCCCTAAAGCTTCATCTGCCGATCCCAGAACCTTCACTTCTGCAGCACCCCCAGGTTCCCCTGGCACCATTACACTCGGAGGGACATGGACACGGATGCTAGACTTGCAGCACTGGAGCGTGCGAATGTCCAGATGAGGATGGACATCACTTCAAAGCTCAGGAAGAACCGGGAAGAAGTGTCCAAGCTCCAAAAGAGTATGGGCAAGACCTTCCAGTTTCTCCAGAACCTCTTCGGCTTTGGCAAGGCCAATGATGCCATACCACCTCTAACCCTGATGCCACCACCACCACCTTCTCCTCCTGAGGATTTCCTTTAGATGTTATTGTTTTTAGATATAATGTTTTCCTTTTCTTGTAGCATGTACTAGTCTCTTTCTAATGTAATTTTTAATAGTAATTGTAGTTTGTAACTTTCCTTCATTGTAATGTTTGCTTATGTTATTCAATGAAAACCGAGCTAATTTAATCCTGTGTACCTAGAATTTTAAAATAATGTTTTGGTTTCAAATTTCACCTAATTATAAATATAACTTAGAAACCTAACACAATAGATCACTTAGATTAATTTCAAGGACGACATTCCTGTAAGGATTGTAGAATGTAAGAACCTAAAAATCCAAAACAATTAATTTGAAACCAAAAGGGTAAAAAGGTAATTTCCCAAAAAACCCCCAAATTGATAAACTAATAAATTAATAATATTAATAATAATTAAATAAACATAAAAACCTTAATATAAATAGGCTAATTTCGAAATCCCAATAACTCACTAAAACTAGACTAGTCAACAGATTTGACTTGGTCAGCAATATTGACTTGATGACTAAGCATAGACTGTAAAATAGAAACCAGTTATAATTAGTAAGACAAATCAATTAGTAAGTTGAGGACGTTGCTTAGAACCTAAGACAAACTAAAAAGGATCAATAAGAAACCTCTAGAAGCTATACGACCTAATTGGTAAGTAAGAGTCTAAATTCCTGAAGGAAATAGAAACCCAGAACACCCAATATAGCAGTTTCTAAAACCCCCTACTTTTGCTCTAAAAATCTTTAAAAGGAGAGGTAACTAAGCAAACAAAATACAAGAGAAACACTAAATTTCGTGGAGAAACAGTTAGAGTAGAAGAACTCCAGAAAATCTCAAAGAAGAAGAAGAAGCAACCCTAGAAGCAATTCTACAGCAAAAGGTGAGTTTTCTTTCAAAGTCTTGTGTATTTACTTCTATTTTGATGTTATGACCATGGGGGAAGTTCATGTTGATTGTGCTAACCTTTTCCCCATGATCCTAATAGTAAAACTCATAAATATTATTAGTTAATCTTCTCTAACTTGCATGCACATAAGAGTTAAGTAAAACCCAGAAAATCTTGACTTGGAACCCAAGAAACAAGGAGATCATTGTGTAGACCCAATCCCAATACCTAAAACCTAGTTTCGAAGCATCCCTAGGTGGTAAGTGACCTTTAGGAGAAATCCCAATAAAAAACTATGCACATTGAGATTCGGCGACAATTTCGGTCTGCCGAGTTGTCCACCGAGTCCCACAGTCAAAATTCCAGTTCCTTGGAATTGCACCGAACACCCCACCGAGCCTTTTTTTGAGAAGTGAGTTAGAACCCAAACTAAACTAATGGAACCTTCTTGGACCAGTTCCCAACGTTTGGCACCACTTTAGGTATTTCGGCACACCAAAACCCCACCGAAATCCTAATGAGACCCATTGTGATGTCCTAGACCTTGGACACCTATAGAATACCTAACTTAGATGAATTAACATGTTTCTAGCCACTTGAGATGTACCTATCAAGATATGACCTTCCATACCTAAGATCTAGACAACTGATACCACTTTTGTCACATCCTAAACCTTGAAATCTCAAATGAGTCTCCAAATTTAAGCTGTAACTCTCACCTCATATCCCTATGGGAGTGGAAAGCAATAATCAAAACATAAGCGGAAGTAAATTCAATAGTTCTAATAAATAATTAAGTAAAAATTACAGATCTGTTCCTTATTACATAAATTTGAAGGAAAACCTCTAATTCTAATACATCAGCCTTATCTTTGTTTTTCTAATCCCTTTCCAAAGCTCTCTCTTCATATGTTAGACTTCAATCCTGAAAAATATAAATCAACAAACATAAGCTGGAAAGCTCGGATGAGTAGTCCTTCAAAGCAAGGTATTTACTCATATCCCAATGTTATTAGATATAAAATAATATAATGATATAATAGATAATGGTAGAATCTATAAAATACATGAATAATGATGAGTATGAACAACAATCAAACAAATATATCATTCTCTCCCAATTTCACTTTGGTATATGAAACAATGGTCAATATCAAGAGTGTAAGTCCCTAATTCTATATGCAAATCAGATCAAGTGCATCATACACAAGATACTCAAAATAATATCAACAAAGAATGTGATAATGCAAGGGTACTGTTAAGTATGCACATATAGTAAGTTCCCACATGATCAATCCTTCCTTGAGCAAGATGTCTTAACGAACCATCCCCCCCCATACAGGGCCACTCTCAAAGATAAGATATTTTATGTGCGCATCATAGTTCTAAGGGGCTTTGACCTAGATGACACAATTCTCCCACTTATTTTTGATCAAGGAAAAATATCCAAGGCATTACCAATGTGAAATCTCCTTAGGGAATCATACATATTAAACAACCAACAGAGGGATATCATGATTCAGTTATTGGGCATCACCTTAGTGAACTTTCCCTCACTTATCATCTTACCACAAGTCTTTTGGGACCCCCATACAAGACCTATCCCTCACCTTGGGTGAAAACAAGTAGAGTCCATCCATGGGACAACAATGGTCAATATAAGTCAAATTTTCTCTTGTGTTGATCTAAACCCATGGGTATCACATAGGGTATTAGACAAGCCATCACAACAAGGTAGTTTATATGCAACTTATAGATTCAGGTCCTTTAATTAATGCACACATACAATGATTCATAGGCATATATTCAAATCGGCAAATACATGAGCACAATCCCATGATTCTAATCTTTAGAGGCACATAATCATACATATTGAACAAGGATACTCACCTCAGCATAACAAACATGATATGATCAATGTAAACATGAAATAAGCATTAGTAGTGAAGCATTAATAATAATATTAGGTAATTCTATGAAGTAAAGGCACTAAGTATCACCAAATCACTCATATAGTCATAAACATCATGTAACACGTTTATATGTCAATTTCTGTACCTAGACATGCATATAAAGGGTGAATGGGACTATTGGATGGGTTTTGGGTTTGGTTCCTCAAGTATCTCAAAATATCATGTTGCTAGGTTAACTCTCAGCTGTCTAGATCTTAGGTATGGAAGGTCATATCTTGATAGGTACATCTCCAGTGGCTGGAAACATGTCAATTCATCTAAGTTAGGTATTCTATAGGTGTCCAAGGTCTAGGACATCACAATGGGTCTCATTAGGATTTCGGTGGGGTCCTCGGTGGGGTTTCGGTGTGCCAAAATTCCTAAAGTGATACCAAACTTTGGGAACTGGTGTTCAGGAAGGTTTCATTAGGTCAGTTTGGGTTCTAACTCCTCAAAAAGAGGCTCGGTGGGGTGTTCGATGGGCCGAAATAAGGCTCGGTGGAAATTCCACGGAACTGGAATTTTGACTGTGGAGCTCGGTGGACAACTTGGCGGACCGAAATTGTCACCGAATCTCAATGTGCATAGTTTTTGATTGGGATTTCTCCCAAAGGTCACTTACCACTTAGGGATGCTTCGAAACTAGGTTTTAGGTCTTGGGATTGGGTCTACACAATGATCTCCTTGTTTCTTGGGTTCCGAGTCAAGATGTTCTGGGTTTTACTTAACTCTTATGTGCATGCAAGTTACAGAAGATTGACTAATAATATTTATGGGTTTTACTATTAGGATCATGGGGAAAAGGTTAGCACAATCAACATGAACTTCCCCCATGGTCATAACATCAAAATAGAAGGGTAAAAAGGTAATTTGGCAAAAACCCCCAAATTGATAAACTAATAAATTAATAATATTAATCAATAATTAAATAAACATAAAAACCTTAGTATAAATAGGCTAATTTCGAAATCCCAATAACTCAGTAAAATTGGACTAGTCAACAGATTTGACTTGGTCAGCAATATTGACTTGATAACTAAGCATAGACTGTAAAATAGAAACCAGTTATAATTAGTAAGATAAATCAATTAGTAAGTTGAGGACATTGCTTAGAACCTAAGACGAACTAAAAGGATCAATAAGAAATCTCTAGAAGCGCTACAACCTAATTGGTAACTAAGAATCTAAATTCCTAAAGGAAATAGAAACCCAGAACACCCAATATGGTAGTTTCTAAAACCCCCTACTTTAGCTCTAAAAATCTATAAAAGGAGAGGTAACTAAGCAAACAAAACACAAGAGAAACACTAAATTTCGTGGAGAAACAGTTAGAGTAGGAGAAGAACTCCAGAAAATCCCAAGGAAGAAAAGAAGCAACCCTAGAAGCAATTCAACAGCAAAAGGTGAGTTTTCTTTCAAAGTCTTGTGCATTTACTTCTATTTTGATGTTATGACCATGAGGGAAGTTCATGCTGATTGTGCTAACCTTTTCCCTATGATCCTAATAGTAAAACCCAGAAATATTATTAGTTAATCTTCTGTAACTTGCATGCACATAAGAGTTAAGTAAAACCCAGAAAATCTTGACTTGGAGCCCAAGAAACAAGGAGATCATTGTGTAGACCCAATCCCAAGACCTAAAACCTACTTTCGAAGCATCCCTAAGTGGTAAGTGACCTTTAGGAGAAATCCCAATCAAAAACTATGCACGTGGATTACCATTGAAGGGTGGCATTGTCCCTACTTCAATCATAAATTTTGTTAGACTTGTTTAGTTACTGGCTAAGTGTAGCTTATGCTTTCAAGCAACCATATTTTAGGAATTATAGAGGAGGATGACTTGGACTATGGAGAGCAAGCATTGGAACAAAGTTTTGACGAAGTTACTGATTTGATCGAAGAAGCTAATTAGGGATTTAACTAGATTTTGTTGGCTTGCATGCCAAAGTTTATTATTGGCTCTTGTTAAGCCTTATTTTACTTAGGAGTTTGATTGCGCATGAAACCAGAGGAAGGATGTGACAAATATGCTACGTCGATACGATATTTTGAACCATGACCACCGTTGATTGTTTCTTGCTTCTTCATGTGACAAAGTTTCTGTAGACCATTGTGCAATAAGCTGAAGTTGACCTTCTGTCAGATACATAACAGCCCAATTAGCATCAATCAACGCTTCTATCTTCATGTGGTTATGCCTCTTGAAGAAAAATCTTGTCCCAAGACTAACTGACTAAGGTATCTTAGTATCCTTAAGGCAGCCTTAAGCTGTGTAGTTCGTGGTGCATGCATGAACTAGTTTACCACACTTGCAGCATAGGAAATGTCATGTCTGGTAAGAGATAGATATATGGGCTTCCTAATAAGTCTCTTGAATGTTCTCATATCTACCAAGTATTCACCACCATTGTCTCCCAACTTGTGGTTTTGGTTAATAGGGATGTCAACTGGCTTAGCTTCTAGTTTTCCAGTCTCCTTAAGCAAGTCTAAAACATACTTTCTCTAGGAGAAGAAGATACCTTCCTTTGACCTTGCAACTACAATAGCTAGAAAATATTTCAGTAAGCCAAGGTTCTTAACTTCAAACTTCTTGCTAAGGAAGTTCTTTTACTTCTGAATCTCCAAGGTATTATTGCCAGTTCAACTATCATCTACGTACACAATAAGAACTGTGTTATTTTCTGTGTGCTTCACAAACAAGGTGTGGTTTGCTTGGCTCTGTTATACCCTACTTTTATTCTGCTTGACTTTGCTTATTCCCCACTTTTATCATATCAAACCATGCTTTTGGGGACTATTTGAGTCCATACAAGGATTTATGAAGTCTAGATAGATACCTTCCCTTCATAAGAAATTGGAGGCCAGATGGTTTGTCCATGTAGACCTCTTCCTGAAGATTCCCATGGAAAAAGGCATTTTTTTACATCCATTTGGTGATGTTGTCATGATTTGATTGCAGACATTGACAATAGCACCTTTTGTAGTTCATCTTTGCAACTAGTGTAAAGGTCTCCTGGTAGTCTATGCCATAAGTGTAGGCAATATCCTTTTGCAAGTTGCAACCAGCCTTGCTTTGTATCTTTCAACTATTCCATTCGCCTTGTACTTCACTGTGAACACCAATTTGCATCCCACAGATTTCTTCCCTTTTGGACATGATACAGGTTCCTATGTCCTGTCCTTCTCCAAAGCTTTTGTTTCCTCTTGCATGGCTTCCCTCCACTTAGGATGAGATAGAGCTTCTGAAATACTTAAAGGACTAGAAACAAAAGACAAAGATGCTATGAAGGAACGGTAAGAAAGAGAGAGAGATTTTTTTTTTTTTTTTGACGAGCAACAAGCAATATATATATATATCAAAGAAAGGAAGAGTACATCAATAAGAAAGAGAAAGAGATTGATATGAAACAATGGGAAATGGGTTGTGAGGTACAACTACGCTGACCTTTCCGAGCAGCAATTGGAAGGTCATGATCATCAGTAACTGGACTAGGGTGATTACCTGACTTTGAGGACATACGGCATAATGTATCAACGATGACTTGTTTTTGTAGTTGTATATAAACTTTCAGCTCTTCTGCTGGCATAGCACGGACTTGCTGAAAATTATGGGTTCAAGTCAGCTAAGAACTGAAAATTCCGTTGATGTTCTACACGTTTCTCGAACTGCTGGCAGTTTTTGACACCTTCTGATTCAAAATGTTGTTAGTGGTCTAACTCCTCCCATACACTTTGCAAAGTAGCCTTGTACTTGGGAGATTCTCTGTCAAATCCTTCTATGCACACCTTATACATGATGATAGCGACTTCCTTCTTGCTAGGATCATTCGGAAGTTTCTGCACCTTCAAAAGTGTCGTTTTTCGTATGAGCAGTGGCTATGGACAAGATCTTGATTTGGGATCATATAATTCAAAGAGGGTGGACAGGTCCTCATCGCTGTATAATGTGCAAGGAGGAAGCGGAGTCAGTATCACATTTTCTCATCCATTGTTCAGTTGCCTTCAAGGTGTGGTCTTTAGTGTTAACACTGTTGAGGAATCCTTGGACCCAACCTAAGGACTTGTATGAGGTGCTGGTCAGTTGGGGTTGGAAGAAAGGCCTGAACAGAGGAAGTATTCTTTGGGATCTCTGTCCTGCAGCCATCTGTTGGTCTTTGTGGATGGAGTGTTATCACAGGAATTTTAATGACAAGGAGGACCAGGTGGTGAATATCATTAGGAAGGTGTTGGTAAGACTATATGGGTGGGTTTCACGGTCTGTCATTTGCATCCTTTTGTGAGATAGGATCTGAGGTGTGTTTTTTGTAAATACCCACATTGCTGAAATGTAGGTTTAGCCTTTTATTGTCTATAGATTTTAGAAGTTTCCTTAGGGATAGCTTTTATTAATTTATTGTACCTCTCTCTATCTATTTAAAAAAAAAAAAACTGCCTGAGTTTTAGCGGGTTTGTGTTCAAGTTGTCAACCCGTGGGCCGGGTTTGGGTCGAGTCTTTTCAACCCATAAATAAAAGGGTCGTGTTTGGGTTAACCCATCTGACTTGTCGAGTTATTACACTATATGTTTTACTGTTTTAGTATACCTTAAAATGCATAGCAACTATATATATATAAATTAAGGGCTAGTTTTTTCTTTACCATTTTCCTTCTTCCTTTCCTCTCTCTCATATCATAGAACTGGGCTGTTGGAGGCTGGAGCATAAGAGAAGTAAAGCAGAAAATTGTAGGTTATATTGCATTATTGTTGTTTGCAAGATATTAGATTAAGATTATAGAGAAAAATTGAGTATTACATCACAATATCATTGTAACTTGTAATTAGTTTTTTTTTTTTGGGATCAATAACGAATTTTATTATGAAAGGAAAGGATAAGAGAGTACAGAGATGGTACAAAGAAAGAGATGACGAACATAAAAATACTTAAAGGGCAAAGAAAAATAAAGGTGTGCCCCAGAGAGGACTACATATAGGCCACGGTCTCCCAGCTTCTCATCATATCTACCCACGAAACATCTTTAAACCCTGGATGAGAGCAAACCCAAGAAACTGTCATAACCATGATGGAATCAATGATCTCCTCCAGACTCCAGCCTCCAGCCTCCTGCCTTTTCCTTTGAAAATTCTCTTATTTCTCTCGTAACAAATTTAATAAAATTAAACGAGTTAGACGGGTTGGGTGTGGGTTTGATTATTTCAACCTGTTTATTAAACATGTGGGTTTGTGTTGAGTGCCATGTCGTTAATACCCCCTATCAACCCGATCCAAACCCGCCCAATTGCCACCTCTACTGCAAAGTAGCAAAATAGTCCAAAATTGTTTCCTTCCTTGCTTTAGATGGGAAATCTCCCATTCTAACTGATAGACTCGTGCAACATTCTTCACTTGGGAGTAGGTCTGAGAGACTGCTTCTTAGATTTGTTGGGTTTTCATCAGAAACAAATAACTCCTACTGATATAGGGCTACATAGAGGGTAACAACCATGACATAACGATGGAGTTCTCTACCTCCCATCGTTCACACTCAGAATCAGTGGGTCTTGGTTCTTTGATTCTACCATTCAAGCATCCCATATTGCCTCTTCCTATAGGAATTACTTCGGCTGACTGTGCCACCCAAGTAATTTGTGCCATCCAACTTTACTGTGGTGATTTTTATTTTTTGATCAATAGCGAGCAATTTTCATTAAAAACAGCAAAAAGAGATTACAAAAGGATACTGCACAAGTAGATAAAACAAAAAAAAAACTAAACTCAAAAGGTTCCCCAAGATAGAGAACCAGAAGAACATGCCCCAAAACTAAAGAGAAGCCACTGTAGCCCAACATCTCGAACTATCTGCCCACAAGACATCTCTGAACTCAGGTAGAATACACACCCAGGAGGCAGTCATACTCATAATAGAATCAATGATAGCTCCTAAGCTTTTGCTATTCCCAAAAATTCTTTTGTTTCTCTTGCCCCAAATCCCTCAGAGATAAATTCTTCTATACTGTGGTGATTTGCAGACTTGGATCGTCACTTGAGACACCATTGACTGACCAACCATCAGAGCCACTAGCACCAGATGAGGTATCTGTAGTTTGAGAGCTCATAGGCATTTTTCAAATATTTTTTAACAATACAAAGTAACTCAGCCACCCAGATAAGATGCAACATGCATTGCATAGCAAGCTTCGTTAAAAAAAAAAAACAGAAATGTGGCCATAGTTTCTTTCAGAGAAAAAAAATAATGCAACATTTTCTAAGTCATTGCAAATACTTGGAGACTTCGGTCAATCCTTTTATAAGTCCCAAATGACTCAAACAACCATCGCTTTTAATCCAAACATCCATTAAACTCTAGCACATTGCATAACAACCAGAGTTTTGTATTTTTAAGATCGTTCATAAGAACAAAAAAAAAAATCTAAACTTTCT
Organism: Pachysandra terminalis; assembly: GCA_031762675.1. Classification (NCBI taxonomy): domain Eukaryota; kingdom Viridiplantae; phylum Streptophyta; class Magnoliopsida; order Buxales; family Buxaceae; genus Pachysandra; species Pachysandra terminalis. The sequence goes on from JAUPMG010000014.1 coordinate 22,761,239, forward strand.
TTAGAAGCTTCGAAAATGCATGATAAGAGATTATGAATAGTCCCCATATTCACCTCCTTTTAATCCATATGAATACATACATAGATGTACAGGTCTGGTCGTATGATTGCTCACATCAGTTGTATGGCTTGCCGCTTGCTAAAGTTTAATTTCATAGAGAAGTGATCTTCACATCGTGATGCTTTACTACCAAGTTAAGTTTCAAAAATCAGAATAGATGAGAAGATGAAGAAGAGTTGAGTGAGAGAGAGAAGAGAAAACAGGTTGGAGAATTGGGAATGAGCTGCTGTTCATGCCCTCTTTTATCTCTTATATTATAAGAATAATGTAAGGACTGAAATGTCCTTCCATTAAATCTCCTTTGCATAATATCAAATAAGCCCAAAACAGTTACAACTAATAACAGGATGGTGGTGGACTTTAAACCTGTGCTTGTGGATGCTAGGATTGGATTTATGATACATCTACATCACTTTCAGGCTTTCGATTGGCATGGCGATCCATTATTCACCGCTTTCTATATGGGTGGATGTTTCCGTCAGATCATATCTATCTGTGTTTATGTTATATACATGTGTCTATATCCGAAGTTGTTCTATTTTGGTTCAAGTGGCACCTTTAAACCTATAAATGTAACTTTGTAGGATTTCGTTACTAGCTTGTGACTTTAGAATTACAAATAGAGAGAAGCGGTTGCTTTGCAAACTAGACACTGAAAGGCATTTTACCATGTCGATCAGATATTTTTTTGTCTTATTGAAAACAGTGGACCTCCTTGTCATATACAAAATGTTGATAGTGGTGACTGGATCTGCTTTATCTTCATTAACGAAGCCTTGATGAATCCATGAAATCATCTTTTGGAGCTTGAAAGGTCTAACACAAACTAATCTTTTTATTTTTCTTTCTTTCTTATTTTTTTCTTCATATTTTTATATGAAGTTGGTAAACAAGATTAGAAAGACATTGGTTCGAATCAACCTCTAGATAATCATCCTTTCGTGTCTTGAGTCAGTTTTTTGCCTTCATGTTAATTTGAAGAAGTGCCAAATAATCGGTATTAGAGAGGGGAAAATGGTCTCTGTGAAGAATGTTGGTAGTGTGTGTATTGTGAAGAGTCCCCATTTATGGATTGGGCTTCCTTTTGGACCTTGAATGTGAGCAAAGCATATGGGACCCTATGGTCAGAAGAAAATTGTTGGAAAGAATACACATATCCCTACTTAGTAGATGACAATTGATCCCATGACTAAACCTATAGCTAGACAATCTTTTAAGGTTCATGTTTGAGAAATGGGATTACGTAGATTGTGATTTGTGTTAGATGGAATAGGTTTCTATTTACATTTGTTACGCAGACATCTCATATTATATTATATTTCATGCGTGAGGGAGCAGTAGTTTGCCTTTGGATAATTTGAAGAAATCTGAGATATCAGTATTAGGGAAGGTGAAGATAATCCCGATGGCAGATTCCCCATTTGTGCCTTGGGTGAGGGTGAAATGCATATGGGGCCCCACAGTTGGAAGGAAAGGATTGGATATATTATTGCTCTGGATAAATAGCTTTCAATCCCTTGGGAGGGTGACAAATATAGGTTCACCTGGTGAACATTGTGTCTAATAACCAAACTGTTCCTAGTGAAATGGTTTTAGCTATCTGGTGGGAAAGTTGAATTCGTTGTGTTCAGAATAAAGGAAATAACTATTTTTACTATGAATGCAGACTTGTAGTTGACAGATTCATCTAGTATAAAAGATTTCAATTAAGTTGAGCATGATCAGATTTCTTTCCTTGAGGCAGTTGTCAACTTTTCACCCCTCAACTGAATTCTTGGTAGGACCTTTAAAATAAAATTACCCACCATTAAGTGTTTGTTTCCTTTCGGTTTGCATTATTGAGGTGGTGATTAGCACAATCAAAACTGCAGCAGTTCAGAATGTCAGAGGAAGGAAACAAAGATGATGATGAAATGATAAATTGCAGGAAAGAGGGGTTTTTCTATAGGCAAAAATAATTTAGTGCAATTTTCAAAATAATTAGGATTTAAGTAATGTGAGATCGTTGGTTTAGACAGTTGTTTACCGTGAAAAAGGGTTAAGAAAATGGTGTTCAATGAATTTCTAGGTGAAACTGGAAATTGGCAAGGCCTGGAACTGATAGAACCAAGATAAAACATTATTTTATAGAAAAAATTGCCTTTCTACATGTGTGATTTGAGTGGCTGGCCCAAACCGTGTGCTTGTGTCTTCTGTGGGTTACACATAATAAGGATAACAGGTTAGTTGGACTGAGGCCTCCATTTCCATTGGGGATTTTGGACCAACTTCTGGGCTCTCATGTGCATACAATTTTGTTGAACACCACTAAGGATACTTTTTAGTTTTTACAATAAGTAAAAGATAGGTCTTATCATATTCTTGAATGAGACTGAAGTTGAAATACTTCTGTTTTGGTTTTCTGAAAGAAAAAAGCAAAACCAGAGCTATCTAGTTCTTTGTTCAAAACAATATACTTGAAGTTTTCCCAAAATCAAGGACAAGGAAAATAATCCACCAAGAAACATATTATTTGAAGCAACTTCAATGGTGTTGCATATTGTAATAAATTATCCAGCAATGCTTCTTCCCAAGTATTTGGAGATGGAAAGAAGTCTAATAAGATCATGAATAAACTCCTATTATCTGGTTTTTTTTTGGAAGTGAAAAAATTTGGTGGGTTTAAGTAGTCACAAAAAATTGGGTGTTGTGTATTCTTGCTAATGCACTGATTCTAGTTTAATTATGTTGTTCACTCAGGTTAAGACAGGCATGCTTCCTTCTATTGATGTAGTAAAAGTTCTATGTCGCAGTCTTCAGGACTTCCCAG
>JAUPMG010000014.1:22769927-22785606 GCA_031762675.1 Pachysandra terminalis
CATGTTTGGAGCATATACAGGTTGAGGGGGATTCGTCTTTGGTTATTTCTTGGATGACAGATGTTGCAAGACTTCCATGGAGATATGCTCATTGGATTAGTTAGGTTCGATTTCTGGCAAACGGTTTTAGAATTTTTTTCTCTCATGTTTTGAGATCTGCTAATGAGATGGCAGATGGGTGGGCCAGAAGAGGAGTGGAGAGAGTTTCTTTTGATGCAGGACAGCCTATGGGGGAGGATATTGTGAATCATGATGGATAGGATTGTATTGTTTTTCCTAGACCTTTTGTATAGCTGTTTTTATGTTTTTTTGATCACATTTCGTGATTTCTTATTTTTTCTTTGTACACCTTTTTATGATTAATAATAAACTGTTGTTAATGATAAAAAAGAGGAGAAGATAAGAGGTTGTGTCGCAAGGGTATAATTGGAAGGAAAGGTATAAAAATAAGGATAATTTTATCTTTTATTATCTTACAACTTAAAGAAGGGTAATATCGTCTAAATAGGCTTATAAATATACTGACATCAGCATTTTCCATTCTCATATTGGATGGTGTCTCAATGGAGGGGTGGTGAGTGTGACCTCCCATCAAACCTGAAGGGAGGTTAGTGTTATTTCAAAAAGGTGAAGGGAGGTCTCTGTAACTAATGCATACCTCAAGGGAGGATTCTGTAATTTACCCTAATTAATTAATTACTTTTTAAAATTTTAATTTTAGATTAGGATAAAATATAACCTCATTTAATATTTAAATTTTAATCGATATTATGATATTATAAAAATTTTCAAAAAAGAAAAATAGGTATTTTTAACTTATGAGTAAGTTTAAAAATACCTATAAATAATAAAATAATTTTAAAAAATTATTATAAATCTATTAAAGACAACTTAAATGGGTACCCAACGGGTTGGTAGGTTGGGTTCGGGTTAACCTGTTTTCAGGTGGGTTGGTAAAACCTAAGCCCAAAGTTCAGTTTGGCATAAATTACTAAAATCAAGTCCATTGATTGGCTCATAAGCATAAAATGAAGGGTAATGAGAAGCTTTAGTGCAATAAAAATAATTAAAATGTTTTCTATATAATGATAATTAATATTTCAAACTTATCTATGTGATTGATTTCATTGTCCAAATGGTAAAGCTTCTTTGAGAATTGCTTATTGCTTGACTTGGCTTACCATACTACTAAGTACTAATTTTACCCATCAAGTTTTTTCTTATGGAGTTCTGAATATGGAACTCAACCCCAAAAACTTTCACAAACCCGTGCGTTGCACGGGGCTTCCACTACTGTGTATATATATATATATATATATATACAAACATACATTGATGTAGAAGTATTTATATGCATCTCAGGTCCTCCAATCCTCCTTTTGAGGGGTTCTTGAGTCTGACACCTTGTGTCGTGTTGGATTCTGATACTAGCACCTGTACATATGCAACTAGCTTTTAAATATGAAAATCAGATAGTAAAAGACCAGACACTTAGGCTCTGTCTGATTTGGCAAAAAATGGAGAAAAGAAAATATTCTATAGGATTTCAAGATTTTCATTGTGTTTTTTTTTTATAGAAAGTCTAAAAATTCGGGAAAACAATTTTCCAAAACATAAAAAGATATTGAAAAACAACTTCTATTTTGCAAGGACTCTTATCCTCAAAGTCTGTTAAAACCCTTGTCAATCTTTCTCTCTTTGTGGATAGACAGCCTCCTCTTCAAATTTTGTTACTATTTTTGGCACTTCTAACTTGCCGGTAGTATTTTCTTTCTCCCGCCGAGTTATCTCTTTATCTCTTTAGCAGTCTAGATGTGTGGGAAACCGACATATGACCTCTACAACTCTCTCTCTCTCTCTCTCTCTCTCTCTCGGGCAACTTATTGGCAATCATCAGTTTCTCTTGTAGGATTCTCTATTTCAAGATGCAATGGCTTCCTTTTCTCTACAACATAATTTTTGCTTCCGGTCTTGCACCAAACTCTAATAAAATATTAAGGAGAATTTTTTTTCGTAATTATTTTTTGAGAACTATGTTTTCTTTATTTCCAGGTTTATTGGTGAAACAAGTAGAGCCTTAAGGAAACCCTTCTTTATGATAACCTATATGACTAAATCTAAACAAGTATAAATTCTTAATAAACAACCAATATTACTCTAAAAAATAAAAATATGAAAGTGTGTCAGGCAAGCAAAAAGATTTAAAGAATGAAGGAAGGTCTGAGAGGACATAGATAAAGTTTGTAAAAAGTTTTTAATTAGGCAATTTAAATAAAGAAATGGCTTTCAATAGGCTAGAATTACAGAACATACATGCTACCAACATCTTGGCAGAAGGTATTGTTTATTGATTATTTCTGATTCTTACACAATCTTTCGTGAGATACTCATTGGGATTATATATATAGATATATATTTATTCATATACGTATATAAAATTGTACATATTTTTCATGTTGTTCCCATCACCAAAAAAGCAAAAGAAAAAAGAAAATAAAACCCCTGACTTCCATTAATTGCTTAGATTTGTAGAGCAACATTATAATCTTCTATTTAAATTTTTTTGGTTTGCGTTCATCTTTGCAGCATTGTTTTCGGTAAAATGGATTCCTTTAGTGCACTTTCTAAAAGAAAATGTTAAACATCTTTTTCAGAACTGTTCTTGTCAAGGGTGGTGACCTGCCAGCTTCATTGGATGCTGTTGATATATTCTTTGATGGTATGCTTAATATATTTTTGGAAACCCTTAATCAACAGCATTACTTAGCCCACTCACAGTATTTGATTTATTAATACTTTAAGTTGTGTCTTTTGCTACCACAACTAGATTGGTTGTTTTGTTTTTGTAGGTGAGCATTATTATGAGCTGCGTGCATCACGCATAAAAAGTCGCAATACCCATGGAACTGGTTGCACTTTGGCATCGTCTATAGCGGCTGAATTAGCAAAAGGTTCTCCTATGATACATGCCGTCCAGGTATGCTTCATATGCGTGTGTTTCAGTTCTTAGAGAATAACTGATAGTTTACTGACAACTGACAAGCAGATGTTTAATCATAGGTTATTTAGGGTTTCTATATGAATCTTCTGCAGCCAAGTGTAGTATAAAGAAGTGTGTCTAACCCAGTGGATAGAACACCACAAATTTGGTTTCTCGCTTGTTACTGAGTCACAAGTAGGTGTTAAGACCTCTTGAATCATTGCAAGAGGAGACATTTGAAGAATTTGATACCCCTTGTGAGCAAAAGAAAAAAAAGGAAAATAAAAAGAGAAAGATACATCTCTGGTTCTTTAAACTCATCATTAAGCTTACAACAGGATGCACTTGATTTGTTAAATGTTATCAGTATATGGAGGAGTGGGAACAATGAAGAGACAAAAGATAAAGAGGAAGAAATAGTAGGAAGAGTTGGTATGTCAGTCTCTTGTTCTCACCCTTAATTAAAGCTCAAGGCATTTAATTGTAAACAAACTGTAACTAGTTAAAGAGATGATCTAAAGCATCTTAGGATGCTAGTTTTTTGGACCCTAAACTGCTGAAATCTACCCATCAATTTATTCTCCAGCTGGAGCTTCTCTGTAATTGCGTATAGCTTATTAGGATAACTTCATAGCCACCTCAAGAATTCCTGCAGCATGATGCTCAGATTAATCAACTGTACTGAATCCAGATCCATGTGTTTGAGAAATAGTAAACTACTAGTACATTTATACTTGCACGTATACATAAAAATAGAAAGAAAGATAGTAGGAAAGAGTTGGTATGCTAGTAGGAAAAAGTTGGTATGCTACTCACTGTTAAAGTTTCACAAATCAGAATAATAATTTTGTAAGGACTAAAATGCCCTTATTATTAAATCTTCTTATTTACATAGTATCAAATAAGCCCCATACAGTGACAACTAATAACACTCACCTTGAAGGTGGTTAAGAAGAATGAAAACTTGAAGGAAAAGAAGTACGACAATGCTTTGCTAATTGGCACACGTCACAACTAAATCAGAAAAACTGAGATGTAAATGGTGAAAGAAACGAGTACTTCAAATGATGTAAAGTCACATGCCTAATCGGATATGCCAATGTATTATCCGTTATTTATTCACTTCACAACGGCTACCTTTCGATGCGTATGCTTGAGAGATACAAGCCATCCGCTTCACATCCACTGTCAATCATCTTCCTCATTGCTAAGTCCTGAAAGGCAATGGGTAGGGAAGAAAGTAACAATATAATTCAGATATTTTGTGATACTACTGACAGATAATAAATTTGTAGTAAGCTTAGTAACATGTAAGAGATAAGAAAATGAAAAAAATAGGAGAGTCCTTGTCTGTTCCTTTTCCAGAAGTGGACGATAGGGAACTGTCAACCAGTATAACCTTACTATTTTCAAAACAAATTTTATAAGACTGAAAAAGGAAGATATACCCATCATGTTATCAGATGCTTCAGAATCAGTGAAGGAGGCTGGGAGTTGGATGGTGGTCTGCAGAAGCAAAGGTACCTGACTGGATAAAGCTGACATCAGCCTTCTTAGTCGATTAAGATCATCCATGGGAACTGTGACCATCTCTTTAGAGGTATTTGGCTATAAAATAGGCGTGACTACATTAATGTTATTAATTGTAGATGAATCCTGGTGTAAAACATTATGGGCATGTGAAGGCTTCCCTTTTGTTTTTTGATCAGGTAAATAAGTATTTCATTAGAAGATTCTATGCAAGTATGTTAATGTTTACAAAAATACAGATCATACCCCCCCAACCTATGAACACCAAGAATGTACGACAGTTAAGTCCAGCATAAAAAAAACAGCACTCCCAATCCTTAATTAAATCTCCTATAGCAGGATATTACAAATTTCACAATTTGTCCCAATTAACCCTAAATTCTAAGAATGAAGTAGGAGTATTTAACCAGGAGTAAGGGATGAAAGCACCTGATCTACCAAAGAGTCCCCTTGTCTTTCCATGCCTTTGAGGATTCTTCTATTTCGTTCCTTTGAAATGGTCCAAAAAATAGCAAAGGGACCAAAATTCCGAATCTGATTTCTTCTAGATCCCGCCTTATTACGGCCCCAAGCTTTTAGAAATGAATTTATCTCCTTTGGCATAGCCCAATATACACCCAGCTGCCATGAAAACCCCCCCCATAAACAGTGAGCTATCTTATGATGCAAAAAAAGGTGAACCACATTCTCCTTATCCTCTTTACATAGAGAACATATGTTCAGTAGCAACCACCCCTTTGATTGTAAATGATCTACTGTCCACATGTTCTTCATTACCGTCCACATGAAGATTTGAATTTCTGATGGAATTCCAGGTTGCCAAATAATTCTGGCAAAACTGCAAGATTGGAGCTAATGAAAAAGCCCCCAGAAGTATGCTTTCACTGTGAACACCCCTTTGATCTCCCCACACCAGATCCTTACATCCTCTTCTTCTCGAAAGTGATGTCCTTGAACCAAGGATAACATTCTTGAGATCGTTTCTAATTCTCTATCCAATAAGGCTCATTTAAGCCTCAAATTCCAAGATATGCCCCTCTGATCTTTTGAAATAATGTCACATATTTTCCCTTCCTTTAAAGCAGAAAGGTTGTAGATGCTTGGAAATTGATCCTTAAGGGGATCTGCAAGTAATCAGGTATCATTCCAAAAGGAAATCCTTTCTCCATTACCAACATTAAAACGAAGAACTTGTCAAACTAGGTGCCATGCTAGAAATAGCCTTCCATGGCAATTCCAAAAGTTCCTTGTACTGTATGTGTCATCCATCCCCTTGCGATGCAACCATACTTAGCTTCTATAACATTCCTACACAAGTTGCTTATCCCCACTCCAAATCTCCAAAGCCATTTGCCTATCAGTGCTTCATCCAAAGCCATTTGCGATGCGACCGGTCTGTCTCGGCCGATCCCGAGTCGAATTCCGAGATTAAACACTATGCTCCTGATCCCCAGACCCCCCCTTTCCACTTGGGTTTACAGATTTCCTCCCATTTTACTAGATGGAATTTGAACAAATCTCCTTTTCCTCTCCAAAGGAAGTCCCTTTGCAGTTTCTATATTTTCATGGCCACCAGTGCCGGTATTTTTGCTGGTATTTTCACGTGAAGGGTTCCCTTTTTGCTGGTATTTTTATGGTCGAGTAATTATTCCAAGCAAGTCTCACGTGTGTCTGTACTTCCCACATTGATCACATGTTAGCTTTTCCGACTCATCTGTACCCTGTCCATTCTTCATAAACTTTTTTCCCCATGAATTGCTGCTCGCTTTTTTGTATGCTGTCTGCCATTGTTGATCATCACCTTCTAAGATGGGTTGGCAGTTTCTCTATTTTCAAGGCCACCAGTGCCGGTATTTTTGCTGGTATTTTCACGTGAAGGCTTCCCTTTTTGCTGGTATTTTTATGGTCGAGTAATTATTTCCAAGCAAGTCTCACGTGTGTCTGTACTTCCCACATTGATCACACCTTAGCTTTTCCTTCTCATCTGTACCCTGTCCATTCTTCATAAACTTTTTTCCCAATGGATTGCTGCTCGCTTTTTTGTATGCTGTCTGCCATTGTTGATCATCACCTTCTAAGATGGATTGATATCCCATAGCACACCTTTTCCTCTCCTCACTCTGAATAGAAGATTATACTGTGTTCAGACTTCAGAGATGGGGGGTCTTTTCGGCTAAGAATTTAAACTCCAGCAAATTCAAATTCTGGGTTCAAGCCAGCTAAGAACTAAAAAATCCATCAATTTCTACATGTTTCTTGAACTACTGGCCGTCTTTAACACTTTCCCATTCAAAATGTTGGCAGTGGTCCAACGCCTCCCACATATCCTGCAAAGTAGCAAAAAAATCTGAACGTCTTGTCTTCCTGCTTCAGATTGGAGATATTCTGTTCTAACTAATAGACTCGTGCAACATTCCTCACCTGGGAGTAGGTCTAAGAGACTGCTTTCCAGATTTATTGTGTTGTCTTCAGAAACAAATTGCCCTTATTGATATGGGGCTGCATAGATTATAATAACCATGACATAGCGATAAAGTTCTCTGCCTACTGTCGGTCATACCCCGAATCAGTGGAGCTTGGTTCCTTGATTCTTCCATTCACTTATCTCGTCTTGCCTCTTCCTACAATAAATAGTTTGGTTGACTATGCCCACTCCAAGTAATATGTGCCACCCAACTTTATTGTGGTGATTTGCGAACTCAGGTTGTCACTCGTGACACCACTGAGTGACCTGTGACTAAAACGACTAGCACCAGATGACATATCTATAGTTTGTGAACTTACAAATATATATTTTTAAATCTCTTTTAACCATGGTTTTAAATTTCGGTGGCATGCCGCTGAAATGTCACCATTTCCAGAAGTAGCGGCACAAAATGTGAAGGGAAATCAACATTTCTCTTCTTTCCCGTTCTTCTTTTTCAAGCCCAAACCCCCTACAATACCCCATTTACACCACTTTTTGTGAACCAAAAACACTCTAACAAATCAATATACTATGAGTAAAGAATATAAACTTACTATCATAATTTCTCTATATTTCCTCTACAAGGTATGCAGTCGTGCTTGCCTATATATGTGTGAATGACTATACATGCATATTTCTTTTGATATTTAATGTTTTTGGTTTTTAAGGTATATTTCTCTCATTTAAACCCCTTAGAAGTTTCAAAGAAAAATTCCAATTTTTCCCATACTTTCCCAATTTTAGTTCAACTGGCAAAATTTTCCACCATGTCGGCGCAATTTCGTTGGCATTTCGCCAGGCTTCCTTGGTGAAATAGTTGGGGAAATTGACATTAAAAACCTTGCTTCTAACAGTGCAAAGTAGACTCAGCGCCCAGATAAGATGCAACATGCATCGCATAGCAGGCTTCATTAGAAAAACAGAAATATGGCCATAATTGTTTTAGAGAAAAATTATGTAGCATCTTCAAAATCAACTTAAATACTTAGAGACTTCATTGAATCCTTTTAGAAATCCCAAAAGACTCAAACAACCATTGTTTTAAATGCAAACATCCACCAAACCCTAGCACATTCCATAACAACCAGAATTTGTATTTTCAGATCGATCATGAAAGAAACTCCAAATGTTTTAGAACTTAGGAGCTTCGAAAATGCATGAGAAGAGAGTCTGAATAATCTCCACGCTCACCTCCTGTTAATCTGTAGGAACTTATAGATAGATGTACAGATCTAGTCATAAGACTCACATCTACCGTACGGCTTACTGAAGCTTAATTTCAGAGAGAAGAAATCTTCAGATCCCGATGCTTTGATGCCAAGTTAAGTTTCACAAATCAGAGTAGATGAGACGAATGAAGACTGAACAAGAGGGAGGAGGGAGGCTGTTCACAAGTTACTATTCACGCCCCGTTTTCTTCTTATTTTATAATAGTTCTATAAGGATGAAAATGCCCTTACATTAAGTCACCTTCTTTACATAATATCAAATTAACCCCAGACATACATAATAATAGCAAATGTTCTCACTCTTACATGAAAATCGAAAGGACATGAGAATGAAATGCTCAAGACATTCAATTGCAAATGGACTATGACTAATCAAAGAAATTATTTGGTACATCTTAGACTGTACTGAACCCATCTCCATGTGTTTGATTTAATTATGGTATATTGAGTTCAAATAATTATGATTTACTTCCTGATTAGGAGTAATATTTATGATTCATTACTTCTAAAATTTGTGGACACAAAAGGGGATGCTTAAATAAAGTTACAGAAACTAATTAAATATATAGAATAAATTGTATTAAACATCATCATATCTTATGAGTTACTTTATATACACATAAAACAAGGGCTTAATGAGCTTAAGAATGTCTTGTTATCCCATTAGAAACTTTTTGCACGAAACAGCAATGTCCAACTCTATGTTTTATGTTGACAAGTGAGGAGAAAAACAAAGAAATAGAAATTTAGGATTTTTGTTTTCTTGTTTTGTTCGGTAAGTAAGATAATGTATTAATAATGCAAGAAAAACAATAAAAAGTGTACAGATATATCTAATAAAGCCTTACCTAATATTTTCGGAGTCTGGCACGTGTCTGAAACGAGCACTTCTCTTTGTCGTACACGGAGATATTGTCAAATTCAATATTTCTTGTTGTCATGTGGTCAAATCATGAAAAAACTTTCTAAAACTCACTAGCATGTTCTCATAAAGTCAAATTACCCTGTCAAAGATCTTGCAAATAGTTAACCGATTCTCGAGTGTAATTAATACGGAGAAAATTTTCCTACGTGGCTTCCTTTAATATTTGTCTCAAAACAAAATCCAATTCCCATCCATCTCATATGTTGGAGGAACTTGGTTGACCATGCCAAGGCAAACCTTCAAAATAATGTGGCCACAAGGTAATTTTGTGCTCATTAGGCATGAAACTAAGGGCAACAATAATATGGAATGGTGGGGTGCATGGTCAGGTGGCCTCGACTCATGGTTTGAGACAGGGTGATCCACTATCTCCCTTTCTCTTTACTTTGGTTGTTGATGTCTTGAGTTTTTTTCTGGCCAAAGGTGAGGACCTGGGGTTGATTTCGGGTTTTGAGGTTGGTAGGGGTAGCGTGAGCATCTCTCATTTGCAGTTTGCTGATGATACTCTATTGTTTTTACATGAGGATGAACGTCAAACTTACTGGATTAAGTCTATTATCAGATGCTTTGAAATTGTTTCAGGCTTAAAGGTGAATCTGGAGAAAAGTAGTCTGGTGGGCTTAAATTTGTCCGCGGAAAGGGTAGAGTTGTTTGCACCAGTTCTAAGGTGTAAGGTCCAAGAGTAGCCGTTGATGTATCTTGGGCTGCCTCTGGGAGGTAACCCTAAGTCTCTCAGTTTTTGGAATCTAGAGGTGGAAAGAGTTGGTAAGAGGCTAGCATCGTGGAAAAAAAGGACCTATCCTTAGGAGGGAGGATCACTTTGATTAAGGTAGCCTTGGCTAATTTACTTGTTTACTGCTTGTTACTGTTTAGGGCTCCTAAGAGGGTGGTCAAGTGCCTTGAAAAATTTCAGAGATTTCTTGTGGGACGGAGGAAGTCATAGGAAATGCCATCTAGTTAAGTGGGACTTGGTGTGCAAGAAACTTAGAAGGAAGAGGGGGGGCTCAATTTGGGGAATATCGCTTATTGTAACGTTGCTTTACTGGGCAAATGGCTGTGGAGATTTGGTAAGGAACGAGATGCTCTGTGGCTGAAAGTTATTCACAGTAAATTTGGCAAGCACTCCAACGGTTGGGATTGCTACCCTTAGGTCAGAGGTTCAAGAGCGTGCATTTGGAAAGAGGTGTTGCTGATTCTCCCTTCCTTCTCAAGTCTTGTTCGACTTTGCGTGGGGGATGGTAGTCGGGTTTGCTTCTGGTATGACCTTTGGTGGGGTGAGTCCTCTTTAGTAGTTCAATTTCCCCGTTTGTTCAGGGTGGTCTCTATTCGGGATGCCCTTGTCTCTAAGGTCTTATCTTGGTCGCATTTCGGTTTGGTGTGGAACCTCACTCTCAAGAGGTTGCTGATCTTGGAGCTCTTGTTGTCGACTTGAGTGATGTTTTTGTGGGGTTCGAGCTTAGTGATCGGAGGATTTGGAATCCATATAGTAGTGATGTTGTCTCAATTAGGTCCTTCTCTGTTTTGCGGTCACAGTCTGTTCTCCCCTCTTTTCCTCATCGTCGTGTGTGGAGGCCTCCCTTTCCCTCTAGAGTCAAGGCTTTCGTTTGGACTGTTATTCTTCATAAGATTAACACTCTTGGTCTTCTTCAACGAAGGTGGCCGACCCGAGCGCTTTAGCCCCATGTGTGCTGTATGTGTAGAACGGCGGGGGAATATGTGGATCACCTCTTTTTGCATTGCGCTGTGGCTAGTGATGTCTGGTCCTTTTTCCTTCGCTGGCTTGGAGTTTGGTGGGTGATGCCAGAGGACGTGGGTGAGAGCCTAGTATAGTGGAGGTTCCCAGAGTTCGGTGTGAGGGGTAGGTTGATGTACCGGGGAGTGTGGTATGCGACTTTTTGGGTCCTTTGGGGCAAAAAGAACCAAAGAGTGTTTGAGGATAAGCGGAGATCGATAGGGTCGATTACCGACGCTATTTTGCACTTGGTGTGCACTTGGATGGTGTGTCTCCTTGCATTCAAAGGGATTTCTATGTCCGACATTTTGGCAGGTTGGATTGATGTGGCTAGATCATTTCCTCATTCGGAGCAGGTGGTGACTAGGTGGCAGGCACCAGAGGATGGGGCCATCAAAGTGAATTTTGATGGCTCATCCTTTGGTAATCTGGGGAGTTAAGGGATTGGTGGAGTGTTCTGCGATCATAGCGCTTCATGCTTTTTTTGGCACAGTTGGGTTTGGTGATTCTACGAGGGCTCTAAGCTGTTGGTCCTTCTGACAGAAGTTAGGGAGGCCACTCGTGTGGGTTACAGTCCGGTGGTGATCGAGGGCAATTCTGCGTCAGTGATTTCTTGGATGTTGGGTGATGAGAGCTGACCATGGAGATTTTCCCATCATGTCAGGCTGGCTAGATACCTTTGCAGTTTGATTCATGCTTCTTTTACTCATATTCTGAGAGGTGGTAATGCCCTTAGCTGATTGGCTTGCTAGGAGCGGGGTTAGTAGAGAGGGCTTGTTCGTGGGTCTCCTGTCTGATGTGATGATAGACGACGGAGTGTGATTCGGTTTTGGGAGTTCTCTCTACGGATGTTGGACGTTGTTTGACCCCTACTTGATTTGTCTTAGTTCTTTTGTATTTGTACTGTTTTTTCTGTTTGGGCCTTGGTTCTCATCTTGAGTTTCTGGTGTTTTTCTGCTCTTGCTGTATTCCTTATTTTCATTGTTTGGGCCTTGTTTTTTCTCACGGCAGAATCCTTGGAGAGAAATGTGACATATTTTCTTGGTTTTCCTACATAACCAAGTAAATGGTGATTTTGGCATTTTCCTCGGCAATAAAATCTTTTGACAGTTGATTTCCTCGTGTAGGACATTAGTAAGGAATCTGTAATGGATGAATATCTGTTCTGCCAACAAAGCTTCTATTGAGATAGCATTTACTGCATTTCCTTCAAACCAAAGACGTTGAATTCGATTGGCATTCTGTTGCTTAAAATATGAATGGCTTTTCTTGTTCAATTAGCTCAGTTGGATAACGTACTTATTGAGGTACTTGTTAAATGTTTTAATTTTTAGATTGCCATTTCGAAGACTGTAAATTCCCCATTGAAATTTGTATGTAATGATGGTATGGACTTAGGAAAAAATGTTTTTTGACCAAAATTTGAGTTGAATTTCAAGCCATTTTAACAATGTTGAGTTTTGATTTTTGACCGTTTTGATTAGATTTTGTGCAAAAAATTCTGATATTTTTGGCAGTCTTTTTAAATTCCGTAAACTTCATTTTAATGTTGATAGAGACACAAATTGATGCTGAATCAAGATTTAAAACCCTGCTGGAAGTGTTGAAGTTAAACTACAGACACTTTTACATCTAACTTGAAGAGAGGATAGTGTAGTGAAACCAGCAAGTGCCTGTTGCTTTTATTTACAAAAATCCAAAGTCAATCACTTCTCCTCAAAAAAGGTTGGGTTAGAAGAACCGATTAGAAACAGCATCTTAAAAGAAATGTAAGTGTAGATGTAAAGGAGGTTGGATTATTAAGTTTCTCTTCTTTTGTTATTTTATTAGTTTGGATAGAGTTCTATTGTTAGGGGTAGATTTAAGTTAAAAAATAGCGGTTTCTATTTATGGACAATATTGTTTGTTCCATATTTTAATATATCCAAACAATATATTTTTTGTCAAGTCATTTTTATTAATGATGTTTTTTCAAAATTTTAAATTTTGTGTGATTTTTTCAAATTTTAGCACGTGGTAGAGGATTCTATATTTTAGCTTAGGATGAGATTGAGTTTTTTTTTTTTTTTTTAATTTATTTGAAATAGTCTAATTTGTTTTTAGGTTCTAGAAAATTTTATTAATTAATTAAGGAGTTCTAAGTATGCAAGTATATGATTTGCTTTGAGTTTTTGAAAAGCTACAAATAAATTATATGGGGAGTTGATTATAATGAAGCATTTGAATTTTTTATTGTTTTTATGGAATGTTTTCTCAGATTAAGGTTCTCTTGTAGCTAATCAACTGGAGATCGAGCATCTTCTGATACTCTGATTTTCAGCCATTTGATTTCAGATCTAAATCCTAGCCCTAGATAGGAGCATGTCCTCAGAAGCTTATAAATACCTCATGATCCATTATCTTCAAGGCATTGAGTGTCATTGAGTGCCTTAGTGCATATGGACAGAAAGTTTCTTTAGTTAATGTTTTGGTTTTCTTAATTTTCTGGGAGGGAGTTTTGAGTCACGAGCTTCTATCATGACCAAGCTTCTACCCTTGAGATATCTCAAGCCTCAAAGATGCTCTAAAGCCCTCCCAGAATGGTGGTGATGTCATCCTCTAAGTTCTGTTAAACATAATATAGCTCTGATATAACGTTCCTCGTCATCTCTAATTTTACAGCATTCCCTTGATCATAGTGGAGTAGTGCAGAAATTCCTGAGTGTATTTAAGTTCTCAAAGACCACCCTTCATTTGGTGAATGTAGAGAGTTTTGGTGTAATATTAATCAGGAGCACATATCTGTTTAGCACCTCAAGTACCCAGGGAGTTGTAGACTTGTAGTGTTTTCGTTCCTTTTGTGAGTTTCGTATAAAATGGTTTAGTAGTCCATTGGCAAAGACCTAACATTCTGTTTTCCCATTGGTCCATTGCTGAAGTTGATATATGTCTTCAGATAATGAGTGATTGTAGGTGCATAAGTTTAACCTTAAACTATTTACAGAAGGTGCACATGCACTACAACTTGTTTCACCAACAGTCCTGTAAAATGATGTTACCTTGCAACTATCATTGCACCGATAACCTAGTAAGTTTTTTTTTGGAAAATCCTTAAGCCTTTACTTTTCTTGTATCCATGTTAGAAGCACCTATTGTAGGATCAATTTGCGTTTATGAGAATCATAATTCAGTTTAAAAAGATCCTGTCAGGAAAGATCCTTGGATTATATCTTTCTACAGTGTAGATCGGCTAGATTAATGAGTCCCTGTTGCAATCAAATCAGAATAAATTGTAGAGGAACTGGCATTTGGTTGCTAATTCATTAACATGGACATCAAAATGCATGTTAAGAGGTGCAAACAGTGATGATGGAAATGGCATGTCCTACACAGTAAAAAATGCCTGCTTTCATATGCTAACTGCGAAGCACTTCGCTCTTTTCATCTTTAAACAACATGATTGCCCCTGGCTCCACGTTTGAGCTAATGAATTTCAGTTTGAGTGTTGACGCTAGGAATGTGCATGATTTACTACGTTAATTTATTATTTTACATAGGTAATCCTAAATAATTTAGCATTTATTTAATATTTAGTTCTCTTTTGCTTGATGAAGGTTTAGTTACAATTATGCAGGTTTTGAAACAAGTTCATGATGATTACTTTGTCAATCTTTAGAATCTTAATTCTAAATTATCTGAGTTTTGGCAGGTAGCTAAACGCTTTGTTGAGACTGCCCTTGACTACAGCAAAGATATTCTAATTGGACGTGGGCGTCAAGGTCCTTTTGATCATCTACTCAAGCTGAAGAACAGTGTCTATGATTCCCGTAGATGGCAAGGATTCAAACCTGATGACTTACTCTTGTATACTGTCACGGATTCAGGGATGAATAAAAAATGGAATCGTTCAATTACTGATGCTGTTAAAGCTGCTATAGAAGGTGGCACCACTATTATTCAGCTGAGGTTAGTTATATAAAGATGCGTGTCTTCTGAAATTCAAAATATAAAGGTTTTTACATTTAAATTATAAATTTTATTAGATAGCATAGATTTATAAATCATAGACTTATAATTTATTATACTTCAAAATCTTCAATAGTTTAGAGAATAGAGAATACCGGTAATAACTGTCATTCCATTTACTTATATTCTAAAATTTCAAATATATTATAACTTAAACATAAAATTTCATATGTACAACAGGAATTTCTATTATTCGTTTATTTCATGTGTGGATCATGAATTATTATATGTAATATATGCAACAAAATTGATATAGGAAGATTAAGAACACAAAGTACATTCATATATCATACTTTCTGTAGAAAGCTGCTGTAGGAGCAACCATCAACATTCTGTTGAGCTGGTAATTTTTGAAGTGCTTGTGTTCTGGATTCCTTTATCTTGATGATTTATGTGCATCTTAACTTACAGAGTATCTCAAAGTATATTATCCTGCTTATTATTCTCTCTGAAGAATTAAAGCAGTTGCCATTATTTGATTTACCTATAATTGACAATCTGTATCATATACTATTTATTAAAAGGACATTTTAGATACCTCTCCTTAGTTTTCTGGACATCAGCAGAAATCTATCTTAAGTTTCTGAATAACAGTTCCTTATTGGTTTGGTTCTTAGTAACAGACAAGGTTTACGATGCTGATGTCGCCAGGTGACTTCGGCGACATGGTGAAAAAATGGGAAAATGTGAGGGAAATGTGGGGAAACCATAGGTTTTTGATGGATTTTTGGCCACAAACTTTAAATATGTCTAATTAAGGCCTAAATGCATCCAAATGCATCAAAAAATGCAAAAACAAATGCCTACACAT
>JAUPMG010000014.1:22785706-22798846 GCA_031762675.1 Pachysandra terminalis
CATTCCAAGCAACAATATCCCACTTGAGTATTCGATCGAACACCTCTCGTGCACTTCTTATATGTCCCGTTTTACAAAAAAGATCGATCAGACCAGTCCCCACGTACACATCAGATTCAAGATTTCTCCTAGCTATCTCACGGTGAATCAGAACACCCAGTTCAAGTGTGGTGAGTCAGCTGCATTTGCGGGGTTGTGGTTGAAGATAAAGAATTTCGAAATAAACTTACCCATCTTTTCTCTTACATTCATTCCACTCCAAACATCCTTAAGGCACTTTTGTCTTGAATTAGATGACTTCCAAAGAGATGGTTCTATAAGTGGAGCAGGCATCTTACTTCTAATACTCTTACTTCGCTCGAATGGCGGTGCTAAACGTACTCTAGATGCAGTACCCTCTCTTGGCCCTGACAACTCAGACCTCGATGCCCCAACCCCTGATGGCCTAGCCTCTGATGGCATAACCCCTAACGGTACAGCCTCATAAGCCCGCTGTCTAAGCTCCTCTTCCCTCTCATACTGAGCCTTCATGGATGCCCTGTATGTAGCGCGAAATTGTATTCGCTCACGCTTACTAGTGACATCAGGTGGATAGAGAGTGCCGTCATCGTCCCAATCATCATCATCATCGTTAGACTCATCCACTAGTAGACTGGGTCGTTGCTTCAATTTTCTTCTGTTACTCTCCTTTTGTTCCTTCTGATCTTTCCTTAATGTACCCCTAGTTGACAAATGATCTACCATCAATTGCTTCACTTCGGGAGGCATCTTTGGACAGTTGGCTACATTCTTGTAACCGTGTGCCAAGTGTTGTTCAACCTCGAAACCCCACCACTCTTCAGACTATGCCCTCAGTAGTTGTAGTTGCATTGTGATTTGTTTTTATCATTCTCATACACAAGGTTTTAAAATACCGGAACCAAACGTCGGACCAATCCCGTCCGGTTCCGGTACAGAAAACAAAAAAAAAATTAAAAAATTTCAGACCGGCGCCGGACCGGTCTCCGGACCGTCAGAACCGGTCGCCGGACTGTCGGAACCGGTCGCCAGACTGCCAGATTGGCGGTATCGGTTGCTAGATCGGTGGACCGGTGGTACCAGACGCCGAACCGGAGGGACCGGTCGTCGGACTGCCGGAACCGGTCATGGACCGGCGGGACCGGTCACCGGACCGCCGGTCCATAACCTGGCGATACAAGTCTTTGTATCGTAGGTTGGAACCGGACCGCTATGGTCCGGTCTCGGTCCGGTATCGCCCGATCCATGAAACCATGCTCATACATGGTCCTATGCTGCCATCCTATCTCTGGCTCCAAGTCGACGCCATCTCAGATGAACCTATAGCAAATAACATAAGAAAGTCATAAGAACTCAAGACATTCAACAATCAAATTATTTTATGTTCTACAATTTTTCCTATATTTTTCTGTATTTTTTTAATCATTTTTATATATTGTTTAATATTAATTACACTGATTAAATAATTTCAGAAACTAATCAAAGTAAATTTCAACACATAAACTATTAAGTTTTAGTAATATGGTTTTCTACTATTTTTCCCTTATTTTTCTGTATTTTGTTTTTATATTTTTTTTAAATATTTAAATTATAAATATTTATTTATCAATTAAATAATTATTAAAAAGTAAATAAGAATATATTTTTATAATTTAAATTATAAAAATTTATTACAAAAATATACTAATATGTATTAGTAATAAATTTAAGCCCTATGTCATTATTTATATCTATTAAATACATATTCTATGTATTTTTCGTCAAAAATAATTAAATAAATATATTTATTTTGAAAAAAAAAAAGTAACGGCACCCATCTATAGATCGGGTGTCATTACTTAACATATAATTAGGAGTCATGATTTCAACACCAGGTTTACTCTAGATTTGAAAAAAATGAGTTGTCACCTTGATTTCGTCGGGGAAAGTCTTGAAAACGGCGTAGAGTCGTAGATCGGAGCTTGATTTGTGTTTTCGTACACAAATCAGGTGAAATAGCACTTGATTTGGGCAGAAATCACCAAAAAAATGAAGAGATGGAGAAGAAATGAGCTTCTGAACTATTTTTGGGGGAAATCTGCTCGATTTCCCCCTTAAATAGGCGACATGTCGTGTGTTTGCGAGTGTAGCACAAAGAAAAACTTAATAAAAAGAATTATTGTGTAGAAGTGCCTGGTCCAACTCAATAGGCAGCTAAAATGGGAACATAAAAATTTGTCAGCTTTCACCAAGCTAGCTCAAAACCCAGCAACCCAAATTAAGAAAAATTGGCGGGAACAGCTAAAAGCGATTCCAACTAAGAAATCCAGATCAAACCTCCAATAAGTAAATCCAACTGAAAAAAAGAGGAGAAAAAAAAAATAAAAAAGTAGGAAGAAGAATGAGCTTATATCATGTAAATCGAATTAAAGACAAACCAATCTCAAAACTAACAAAATCCTACTTCAAGAATTATTCCTCCCACAAAACCCATATGAAAAATCTTACCTTTCTATATGTATACATGTTATGCCATGTATCATATATAGAATGTAACATGTTTACATTACATATTATACATACATATAAACTATAAGTTGGTTTTGTTCTATTCGGTTTAGAGGTAGATATCTTAGAATTCGGGTTTTGGTTCGGTTCAGTTTAACCGAGGCGTCGACCCAAAACCAAACCAATCGAATTTGGTTTCGTAATTTCAGAATCAAAACCGAACCAAATGTCTAGAAACTCAACCCAAACCGAAAGGTCGGTTTGAGTCAGTCAAATTTCCGGTTGAACCGGCCCAAGTCGCAACCTTAATTGGAAGTATGGGACTGCACAGGACATCTCGTGCTTGCGTACTCAAACAATTTGAAAACTAGCCATTTCTGACCTTTTTCTGAACGTTCCTAGATTTTTGGATGTTCAAGGGGGTTTTGTTCCTTTATATATACCCAGTCGGGGACAGAGCCAAGAAAGTTTTCTTTAGATTAGAAAAATACTGTTGACACGCCTCACCAATTTTAACTGCCTAGACATTTTCTTTTTCATATCAGAAATGATGAGAGCATTCCAGACTTTGACAGAAGACCCTCTAGATAGACACGTGGATAACATATTTGCGTAAATAAACCTTATTGGCACATGCATAATAGATTTTATCATGTTGTTTATCAAATTTTGTAACATTTTTGAAGTTTGCACAAGAAAGGTCTAGGAGAACCATTTTTGCTAAATGGCAAATATTTTTGGGATTGAAACTTGGTGTTTGATGTGGAATTCACAATACACATGGACAAGTAGGGTTCTCCAAGTAAGTTGTTAGTTTGAAATCTCTCTCATTAGTCTAGAGAGTATCCCATACAATACAGCCAACCTTTTTAAAAACAAGAGTTGATAAAATTCTGAGAGCACAACTAGACTATATGATGAATACATTTTATGCATGGTTGAATTGTTTTGGAAAATCTAACTTGTAAATGTGTCCTTCAATATGAGCCGAATTCACATACGCAAGTTTTAGCCACAAACGCATTTGTCACATGAAAAAGCAGAAACAAACATCTAGGTGATACTAGGAAGCAATGCATAACACTATGCAAATTCACTAAGAAAAACAGAGGAATAATGTTTTTAAATGTTTTTGGTCAATTAATTTGCATAGTTATTTACGAAATTTTCAATCTTTTAGCAGGCTGCTTTTTAGCATTTTTCTAAAAGGTAAGGTTGTTTTTGTTATAAATCTCAAATTATGAAAACTTAAGTTTTATTATTTATGAAGAAAAAATTACTTAATATTAATGGGTGAAAGTGATTGAGAATCTGAGATCAAGGGTGCTTTGATCATATCATATTTATTTTTAGAGGAATAACAGTAAATTTTTTTTTAACTACTAGAATATGGCTGCAATGGATTTTTAAAATTTAAGAATACAAATAGAAAATATCTTAATATAATATATATATAGAATTATACTTGTCATCAAAGGAAAAATCAAAATATATATAAACATATGGGTATAAGACTTTAGGTGAAAAGACTAAAATCTAGAAGAGAGAAAGAGAGGATATACACACAAAATATAATTGCACAGTATAAGCAGGTATATATAAAAATAAACAGATGCAAGAATGCAATTTTAATAAAATATGTGTGAATATAATTTAGAAAAATGAAAACAGGTATAAATTGTGTAAGACTGTAATTCTAAAAGATATGTCTAAAATGCAGGCACCTTTTGAAATAGTGTCCAAAACGCAGACGCAGAACGAATGCCCTCTATGGCCAACCCAAAACATAAATTATGAGGTTGTGTTAACAGGTAGTGCTGGATCCAGAAATAGTTCCCTTCTTTAACCACGTCCAAAGAGGAAGCAACTATAACTTCTTGACCTAGTTTGAGCATCTCCAATTGCGAAGCACTGAAGATCTCATCCATTTGATTATAAATCAACATTTTTGAGTTTTATTGCACTTAAAGGTCTTTTCAATTCATATGGTGCAGATAATTTGATACCATTAAGAAAAGCCAGCAGTTCCACTCTGAGGTTCCATCCCTCATTAGGCTGGAGAAAGAAAGCATCATATCCCTCCCAGTCCCTCACCACGTCCAATGCCTGATGGATCCAGGTTTCCCAATGAGCAGCTATGGGGAGGAGGCTGGGAGCCAACATTACTGATGCATGCTGATTAGTGGGAACAATTTCATGCTCATCCTTTATAAATGATCCCATCTGAATGTCTTTGAATCTGTCAGTTGTGGACACCCAGTGAGCTGCCCATACTAGGACTAAATTCAACTCTAGTATTTTATCTTCAAAATAAACAAAGTTAAAAAATAAAGAATTTTAGAGATTCTTAAAGTTTCTTGCATTGTTTATTTAAAAAAAAAAAAAAGGTGATCCATCCAGCAAAATATGTACATGTGCAGAATTTATTTAATTCATATAATGTGAACTTCGGCGATAAACTTTCAAGAACTTGGCAAGCTTTATAATATTTCTTTTTATCAAATTTTCTTAACCACATAGTCATTGAACGACTTACTTGCATAATTATTTAATACATGCACATATTTGCATTTATAAATATGCATACATTAAAGCTTAGTTTTGGTTCTTAATTTTGTAGAGAGAAGGATGCTAATACACGGGATTTTGTGGAGGCAGCCAAGGCATGTCTGGAAATTTCACGTTCTCATGGAGTCCCTCTTCTGATAAATGACCGAGTAGATGTTGCTCTTGCTTGCAACGCTGATGGTGTGCATGTTGGCCAGTCTGACATGCCGGCTCGTGTTGCTCGTACACTTCTTGGCCCTGAAAAGATTATTGGTGTATCGTGTAAGACCCCAGAGCAAGCCCAACAGGCATGGGCTGATGGTGCTGATTACATTGGTTGTGGCGGTGTTTTTCCAACAACAACAAAAGAAAACAATCTCACTATTGGCTTGAATGGGTTGAAAGCCGTCTGTTTAGCTTCCAAGTTACCCATAGTTGCCATTGGTGGTATTAATGTCGCCAACGCATGTTCTGTTATGGAAATTGGCGTCCCAAATCTGAAAGGTGTTGCAGTTGTGTCTGCTTTATTTGATTGTGAATGCGTACTTGCTGAGACCCGGAAGCTGCAAGCAGTGCTAAATGATGTAGCATCAGTAATGAAAAGAGAAAATGAACGAGCCCTTGGTGTACCAAAATAGATCTGTATGAGTGGCATAAGATGACCAGTCACCAAGGTCATATTCAGTTCATGAGTTACAACTGACTACAGGAATGTGGGAAATGCTCTTGATTGGGAAGAAGAGCGTTTAGTAATTTTGGAGTCAGATCCATCTGATGATCTCTTTTTATCATTAGCAGAAGGTGATTATCTTGCCCTCTATTTTCTTTTCTTTTCTAGAATTTGGTGGAAATTTTGGTTGTGGTTGATTGTAGAATACATCTTGGGTTTGGCCAAGAAAAGAACTCTTTTAACACCAAAAGCACTACCTATACATTACATAACAACCTTATTTACAATAGCTACATCTGAACTAGATTTCAATTCCTTTGATGCATCTAGCAATTGGAATGACATTGTTAGGCAACATTACTGAAACACCGAGTATGGGTTATAGCGACTGGCACCTTCAATATGCATAATATTCAATATTTGCTTAGCATTTTGTCTTTTGGCTTAATTATATATTTTTATTGAAATAAGTGGGAGATTATTAGAGTATTTCAATAAAAAGTCTTTTAGTGTGTAGATTGAATGTGACTTGAACCTTGGGCACTTAAGTGTGCTTGTGTGTAGTGAAATGAGAATAGTCCCACATAGAAAATGAACAAGAGATGTTTGTGAGATTTAAGTGTTTACCTTCACATGGGCTAGTGAGCTTGTGAAGAAGTGTGGGGCGCCTTTGCGCACACAGGGGGACCCTTGAGCAACCCAAGGCCCATCTAGTGGGATTTAGGACATCGATTCCGGTAACCCTTAATGCGTGTGCCCATACACATGAGCCTATGCGTCGCACGAGTCGGCCGGCTCAACTTGGTTCGGTTAGCATGCACGGGTTTAAAGTATTCGTTTTTCACAGATTTTGTTTGTTTTTTTCTTTTATAACCGTTTTAAGAGATACGCGTCACTGCTTTGCAAATCTGTAGGAGACGTACCGTTTTATTTTGCCCTCAATGGTAGGGCTGTAAACGAGACGAGCCGAGCTTTGCCCAGCTCGGCTCAGGCTCGTAAAAGCTCGCAGAAAGTTTGGCTTATAAAAAATTGACGTCGTAAAAAAGCTTAGATTACAAATGTATTAACATTATAGTTGATAATTGTTATTATATGTTAACATGTGTGTTTAATATTAATACATAATATAAGATCTAAGAATAATTACGTATAATCACATATACAAACAGAGCCGAGTGTACCCAAGCTCGGCTCAAGCTCGTTAAAATAAACAACCGGAGCCTGAGCTGAGCTAGCTCGGCTCGTTGACAACCCTACTCATGGTAGTCTCTCAACGGCTCAAGCTCGGCTCAAATGAGCCGAGTCGGAGCCCGAGCTGACCTAGCTCGGCTAGTTGACAACCCTACTCAATGGTAGTCTCTTAACGGATTTTTAAGAGCGGATTTGTAACAGATTTTTTTAAATTTATATTTCCCTTCTATAGATAAAACCTATTTTCTCATTGAAAATAACTTTTTGGGTCCGATTGTTTCGAAGAATTGAAATTGACGTTAAAAATTGTAATTCCAATTCTAATTCATTGAGAATTGAAATCGAGTAGAATTGAGATTTTCATGATTAGATGTCAAAAAATAATTAGAATTTGGATTTTTTCCTTACAAGGAATGGGGATGATGAGTAAAGAAGATGAGAATGGTATAAAAATGATTTTTTATTTTATTTTATTATTGAATTAAACATAGAGGTGACAAATCCAACCCGATCCATTGTTACATCCATTTGAAATCCACGGGGGTAGAGAATTGCAGTTAATAACCCCCTGTGAATTCGACAGCTTCAAATATAGTCTATAAATGAATTTCGTGGAATTCATGTAGAATTCAAATTCTAATTCCTTAATGTAATCCAAACGGAAAAATTAGAATTTGAGGCCTCAATTCCAATTCCAGCCCCAATTTCACCATTCAATTTAACGAACCAATCAGACCCTTGATGATTTATGCAAACTCTCTTCCCTGCAACTACTTTCTTCTACTACTGTTTTTCTCCTCTTTTATTTGCCAGACAAAGAAATGGCGTGTTCTTTGTTGAGCTCAATCGCTCTTAGTTTCACGCAGATCATGAGAGAATTACAATGTTACTGGGCTGTTGTATCCTAAGGACATTGTGCTGGTTTCTCTGCTACATTATTTCTGAGTTATTTTTTTTTCAATATTTTTAAGATGAAATCCGATTATTTTAATTGAAATTATGTGGGACCTACGATTTTCTTATGGTGGACTGTCACACATACATATTATCCAAATAGGCGTAAGTTACCATATTGTTAGTTTGAGGGGAAGGGGTTTTGATATATTTTTACATTGTTGCAAGTTCTTTTAATGCAGAGGGGAAGGCTAGCTTTTCCCTCCAACCAATCACATTTGACTAAATTTTATAAATAATCTGTCAAAAAATAATTGATAGGAGCATATCGTCTTGAGCATGAACGCTATGCTATCAATCGGAGTGTGCATGCATTCGTGCCATGAATTGAAATAAGTATAATTTATAATTAGAACTAATTATGAGGTCCATTGTGTAATATTAAAAACTATAGAGCCACTTAAGTTACTTAAAACCTTATGGATTCTAGGGTTTGTTTTGGAAAGAGGAGATGGAGGTGCCATTTAACTTATTCATTAATGTTAGTTTAGCCTTTTACCTTGGAAATTAAATTAGGAATTATGGATAGATTTAGGTAGGATACATGTAAACTTGGGAAGGTTCCTTAACCTGTTATCTTGTTTAGTGTACATGATTATGTGAGAGAAAGTGTCTCTACACGTTTGAACCAGAGAGAGAAAGTGTTCTGCTGTAGAGAAAATAGAGAAGGAGAGAAGATGAGAGAAAGAAGAAATGCTATGGAGGAAAAATGAAAAACAAGAAGGAAAAGGCAAAGGGAGAAGTGGTGATCTGCCATTGTTGAATTTGCAAGAAACAAATTTAAGAAGAAAAAACTTACGAAACGAGGTAGGGATTTCTGTGTTTTTACGGTATTTGATTTTATGTATCATCTCAATATTATAGATATAGTCGATTGTGTATTTTGGTATGTGAGCATGATTAGACCAAGGATCTTTAGAAACAAAGAAAGGAATAATGCTATATTGTTGATCTCCATGTTCACTTATGATGCTGTGTTCCATGTGTGTTATGAGTTCTTATGAATATTATTTATGTTTGGAATCCATGATTTATTATTGGATGATTACTTATTAGATCCATGAGAGTGAACAAGTTTTGTGTATATGTTGTTTGGAATTTATGTATATGTTTTAGAGATTGTTTTTGGGTGATTAAAACCTTAGAAATCAATATGTTTGATTAGTGGTACAAAGCCCTAGTCAAAAACCCAGATTTTGGCACAAATTACACGTTGGGCAGCAGCCTCGACACCTACCGAATTAGATACCGAAATCAGTAAAAACTACTTTCTCTCGGGACATGTTACCGAGCTTCGGTAGCAGTGCTACCGAGACTCTCGGTAGGACCTTCGGCAGCTACCGACTAGCTATCGAAATTGGTAAAAATGATGTGCTCTCGGGACATGCTACCGAACTTCGGCAACTGTGCTATCGAAACCCTCGATAGGAGACTCGGCAGCTACCGAGCAACTACCGAAGTTCAAATAACTCCAAATTTTATAGGGAGGATCCCCATTGGGTTGTGCTCATGCCTGTATAGATAGTTTGTGTGCAAAAGATCTAGATTTGTACAAATCATAGAAAGTATAGGTGAATGTCCAAATCTTAGGATTATCGGACTGGTTGATTGGTATATGAGGTGTTATCAACTCAAAGGCTTTGGATGTGGTCTTAGGACCTCAATATAAGGCTAGTATGGTTAGAATTGGTCATGTAGGACTAGATCGGGTGATTAGTGCTTTTAGCATCCAATGTTGACCTATGTAGGACTTGGGTTGACTTCTGTGTAACTTAGGTGTGAAAGTGATGATGTTGAATCGAATGTGAATGACTGATTGCGGGTACTGTGAGTATCCAAGACTGTGTATTATGATTGTATTGACTTTAATGATTGACTTATATGTTGGATGAGGATACCATAAGTATCCATGATTGTGATTGTGTTTGTGTTTGAATGACTTGAATTATGATTGTGAATGGGATATGTGAGCTTCCACCGTGGATGAAAGTCCCTAAAGGAAAGGTTTGTTAAGGGTGTGTTTTCACCGTGGGTGAAAGTCCCTAAAGGCAAGAACACTGATAGGTGTTGCTACCGGCAAGAACTTTGATAGGTGTTGCTACCGTGGGTGAAAGTCCCCAAAAGCCAAGAACTTTGATAGGGGTTGCCACTGTGAGTGAAAGTCTCTAAATGTCGTATATATGGTGATTCCACTGTGGGTGCAAGCTCCTAAAGGAAGAGATTGATGACTGGTGTATTCCACCGTGAATGAAAGCCTATAAAGGAATAATATTGGTTGTGAGTTGGATTGAACATGTGACTGTGAGGCCTGGTGACACCCTGCATTGCATTGCATCTCATTTCACTAAATGCTTGCATCATACCTTGCATTGCACTGCATTGTATTTGACTTGATTATGATGCATGCACTTTGTGACTTTTCAATCGTGAATGATTGTGATTGGGTCGCATTGGTCGTAGCAAGGTGGGACCTTATGGTTACAGGTGTGTTTTCACAGTAGGTGAAAGTCCCTAAAGGAAAGGATTGTACATGTATGTTTCCACAATGGGTGTAAGTCCCTAAAGGAAAGGATTGTACAAGTGGCTTCCTCTGTGGGTGAAAGTCCCTAAAAGAATGGTGATATCTTGTTGCTTGTGATCATAGTGAGACTATGTGTTTGTTATGTGTTGCTTAAGTGGTTATAGGTGTGTTTCCACCATGGGTGCAAGTCCCTAAAGGAAATGATTGTACTGGTGGCATCCTCCGTGGGTGAAAGTCCTTAAAAGAATGGTTATGTGTTGTTTGCTTATGAACATAGTAGAGCTATGTATATGATTATGTGCTTGTGTATGTGGTTAAGGGTGTGCTTCCACCGTGGGTGCAAGTCCCTAAAAAAATGGTACATGAGACTTTCTCCGTGGGTGCAAGTCCCTAAATGAATGGTTATGTGCTAGATATGTGATACGTGTTTCTATGGTTAATTGGCCGTAGTATGGTGGGATCATGTGGTGCTTGTTGTGGAACATAGTTAGACTATGTGACCACTGTGATCTTGTTGTTGCGTAACATGGTGGGACCATGTGTACGTTGGGTGATTGTTTGTTTGGAACATGGTAGAACTATGTGGAATCTGTTTGGACATGATGGGATCATGTGGGTTAATCTTAACATAGTGGGACTATGGGATTATAAACTATTGATCATTATAATTTGATATATTGTGGTTTCCATGTGAACTGTGTTGTTACATAATGATTGAAATGTTCATGCTAGTATGTGATATATAGTATGATGACATGATTAATATATATATGACTGTGATAGTACTTGCCGACTGAAATGCATGAAATGAACCGTGTTGATTTACATGCATAAAAGCAAGTATTGTAGACTCATAGGATTTCTCTACTAGGCTTCGGTTGATCCTTATCTATACAGGTCATCGGATGGTCTGAGTCTTGGCTGGCCTTGGAGATGGTATTAGAGGCACTGTTACCTTTAAGACTGCATTGATATTACTTTATTTTATTTTTCGTATACTTTGCTTTGACCCTATGAAGGGACAATGTTGTAATAGAGATCTTATGGATTTTATTAATCTGATTGTGGGTCGATGCTCAACTTAGTGGTGGTGGAGCAATAGTTTTAACTTTTAAAGACTTCTGCTGATAATTATTCATTGAGACTCTGATTCAACCAGGTAAGGGTTGACATGTTATGGTTATTTATCCGTATCCACGCGGTGGGTCAAAAGATCGGTTCCTCAGAATCCTCGAGATCCTATATCTCAGATTTGGAGCGCGACATACATACATCTGCTTTGACGAATGCAAGTCATATATCCACATCTGGAACATATGGATGTGTGACGTGCACGCATGCATGCTCTGACTGATAGCACAACCTCCACGCTCCAGAAAAATATGCTCCTTGAAAATCAGTGCCATTAGACACAATGTTTTTCTTGATAAAAAAAGATATATTAGAAACAAAAAGCAGCTCTTACAACTATTAACAAGTTGGACAAAACCCTCTTCATAATCAGATAATAAATTCATGAAATTTCTTAGGGAAGACCTTCTTCCATTTAGGAGGATAATAATATCATCTTTACCCACACAAGGTGTTTTCATAGTAAGATAATAAATTAATGAAAATTTTTCAGCAAAGATTTTCTTTCATTCAAGAAGACAATAGCAAAGATGACTGTTCATAAAACCAACAATATAATCAAGATCTTACATCTAATGCATAGAAAATAAATAAATAATCAAAAAGTAGGGAAAATTATCCTCTACAAGTTTACATCTGATTTTCACCACATCTAAAAATGGACTGCTTTCAGATCAAGAAATCAATCATGAAGTTTCTGAAAATCAACCTTATACTGTACTTCCTCTGCTAGAGATATAAGATCTGGCAAAGTACAAGTAGGATGCCAGTTCAACTACACTTAGTCCTGCAAGGATCCAAGAGAAGTAATCCAGATGAGCTCGGTTGAGATTGTTCGAAAACCAACTCTCTCTGCCATCCCCACCAGTTGCCTTCTCAATAGCAGAGTTGAGAAAGCTACTTAAGAAGCTCCCGATGCCGAAAATACTAAGGTATAGAGAGAGACCCATACTCCTCAACCCATCCGGCGTTTGATCATAGAAAAATTCTTGCAAACCAGCCATAGTCAAAACGTCATCGAGTCCAAACAAGACATATTGAGGAGCCAACCACCAAACACTCGTTGGAACTGTTGCCTGAGGTATATCAACCAACCCAAATTCTAGAGCAGTTTCAAGCCTTATTTTCTCAACAATAGCTGCAATTACCATGGAGAGCACAGATAAAAACATTCCAGTTCCAACCCTTTGAAGCATTGAAATGTCAGAGGGTTTCCCTGTAAATGTTCTGGCAATGGGAACAATAATGCGATCGTAAATGGGAATGAAGAGAACGATGGATAGGCTGATAAATGATTGGAGGGAGGCAGCTGGTATATGGAAGCTTGGCCCCAGAGATCTATCAATGATACTACCTTGCTTGGTGAGAAAGTCGACGACTGTGCAAATACAATAGCATAAACTAAACATGTATTCCATATGGGGACCAACCTCAGGATTTCTTTTGCTTCTTCCACTTGACTGACACTACATACTATCCAATCGTCCTTTGAACCATCCAAACTGTTCGATATTGGAATCAATGCTTTGTTGAGAAACCTGTCGTTAAGAAAAGGAAACCTGTGAGTGGTACATTTGATTGGTGGCTTAGATGGTCATACTAATTTTATAAAATATAGAAT
>JAUPMG010000014.1:22798946-22823967 GCA_031762675.1 Pachysandra terminalis
ATCCGTGTCGATACTCGATACGTATCCGTTTTCGAGCCGACCGATACGCTACCTCGATACGATATTTTGAACCATGCATAGAGACTGCTTGGAGAATTCCAAGAACGATCTGGATTTCAGATGGCTGTAGATGGTTTGAGGCCGGAGTTTACGTAACTGGAGATAGGGAATCAACGGAGCCGTGTCCGGTTGAGAATACTGGAGAAGATGAATGGAAAAAGGGGAACTATAGTTATTCTGAGGAGACTGGAAAAGGACCTTGGGTTGTGCCCGTAAGGATTTGGTGAAAACGATGGATGCAGAACATAGTGATGAAGGACTCTCTTCCCCTCTGTCTGTTATTCCCTTACAGACTCAATTGCCCCTTTGCGAAGATAGAAGTAGTGGTAGTATTGTTGATTTCAGAGGTGATGATTCTGAGGAACACATTTCAGCTCTTGGGGCGGGATCAACACGGGTCCTAGACCACATTATGGACTTCAGCAGATTTTTAGGGGTTTCATTCGAGGGGTTTGAGGATCAGGCCTTGGTG
Source organism: Pachysandra terminalis (assembly GCA_031762675.1). Taxonomy (NCBI): domain Eukaryota; kingdom Viridiplantae; phylum Streptophyta; class Magnoliopsida; order Buxales; family Buxaceae; genus Pachysandra; species Pachysandra terminalis. The sequence continues at coordinate 22,799,479 of JAUPMG010000014.1, forward strand.
CTTTTCATGGCTATTGAAAGGCATTATTTGTCTGATTTGGGATCGAAAAGGAAGTTGAACAGGGAGCTACAGAGGTTGACTTGGTCACTCAAAGAAGGTTGCAAAAATTCTCCAGCAAGTTCTGGTAAGACGAGGAGGTCTAATGGGCAATTGCCAGTGATCAGATGAAGCTGAATATCCTTTCTTGGAACGTTAGTGGGTTGAACGCACCAGAGAAAAGAGCGGTGGTGCAGTCTTTGATTAAGTCTATTGATGTTGATATTGTGCCACTTCAAGAAACCAAATTGGAGCATCATTCCGTTAAGCTGCTGGGAGAGGTCTGGGGGCCACATAATATCCATAGGGTTTCCAAATCAGCTTTGGGAGCAGCTGGTGGGATTGGGATTGGATGTAAGTCAAAGAAATTTGAAATGGTCAGTAAATGGGAAGGGGTTTATTCTTTGAGTGTCTTGTTAAAGAGGTTGGGGGATGCTGGCACATGGCTCATTTCTTGTGTCTATGGGCCGACCGATAAAAGTCTCTCACATATCATGTGGGAGGAGCTTGAAGGGGTGAAGGTGGGGTGGTCTGGTCTGTGGTGCATTGGAGGGGACTTCAATGAGATCAGATTTTGTTCGGAGAGAGCTGGGTGTCTTTATCCTTAGAAGGAGATGGCTGATTTTTCTGAGTTCATTAACAGAAATTTTCTGGTGGATGTCCTGCTGAGGGGTGCTAACTTCACGTGGTCTAATAGTCAGTCTAACCTTTCCTTATCTAAACTGGACAGATTTTTGATATCGCCGGAGTGGGACAGTGGTTTCAACGATGTGAAGGCGGAGGTACTCCCGAGATCGGCCTTTGATCATGTTCCTATTGTTCTTGTGTCTTGTAATAATGTTAGAAGAGCCACCCCTTTCAGATTTGAGAATATGTGGTTGGCAGGGGAGGATTCCTACTCGAGAATGGGATCGTAGTGGGAGAATATTGACATTAGCGGGAGGCCGAGCTTCATTTTTTGCAGAAAACTGAAAATCCTAAAGGAGATTATTAAGAAGTGGGGAATGCTTTGGTAGAGTGGATAAAAGGCTGGAAGATATTCGTGATAATATAAGAGTGTTAGATATTAAGGAGGACTGTGGGGCTCTTGTTGAGGCTGATTGGATAGAGAGGGAATCCTTGAAAATTGAATTCAAGAAAGTGGCCAAACTTGAAGAGATTAGTTGGAGACAAAAATCTAGGATTGCTTGGCTTAGAGAGGGGGATAATAACACAAAGTTTTTCCATAGAACGGCTGTTTGTAGACATCGTACCAACTTCATTGATAGATTGTTGGTGGGTGATGAGGTGGTTGAAGAGGAGAGTCGTATCAAGATAGCAGTGGAAGAATATTATGATCACTTGTATAAAAGTAAAGGGGGTTTCAGACCAAAGCTGGATGGGTTAGACTTTGATATGATTTTGGAGGACGATAGATCTTGGATGGATAGGGACGTTATGGAAGTGGAAGTGAAGGAAGCTATCAATGCCTTAAGTGGGGACAAGGCTCCGGGGCTCGACGGTTTCACATTAGCTTTCTACAAGAAGTGTTGGGACATCATTAAGCACGACCTCTTTAGGGCTATTCAGGATTTCTTTAAGCATAATAGCCTTGCTAGGTGTGCTAATGCCACTTTTATTTCCTTGATCCCGAAGGTGAACGGGGCCTCCCACCTCAAAGATTTCAGACCCATTAGCCTTATGGGGAGTTTGTACAAGATCATTTATAAAATCCTGGTGGAACGTATTCAAAGAGTGATCCATAATGTTGTATCTCCTACTCAATGTGCCTTTGTGGATGGGAGGCAAATTCTTGATGGAGTTCTTATTGTTAATGAGTGTATTGATTCCAGCGCAAGGGAAAGGAAAAGTGGGCTGCTTGTTAAATTGGACATGGAGAAAGCCTATGATCGCGTGGAGTGGGATTTCTTATTGTATCTAATGAAGCGAATGGGGTTCAACCAAAAATGGATTTTCTGGATTAGTACTTGTATCTCTTCTGCATCCTTTTCCGTGCATGTGAATGGAGAAGCTACCGGTTTTTTCAAATCATCTAGAGGGCTGAGGCATGGAGACCCACTTTCACCCTTTCTCTTCATTCTTGTGACTGAGGCTCTCAGTAGACTCTTCCAGAGATCTTATGATTCTGGGTTGTTGGAAGGATTATCTCCCGGGTCGGAATGTCCTACCATTTCACATGTTCAGTTTGCCGACAATACTTTGATCTTCTGTGGTCATTCTCGTGCTCAACTTCGGTATCTTAGGGGCATTTGGATATGCTTTGAAGCGGTTTCTGGTCTGAGGATCAATTTAGCTAAGAGTAAGATTTTCGGCATTGGTGAGGTGGGGGATATCGATGAGCTTTGAAGTGTGTTGGGTTGCGAATCTGGTAGTCTTCCAACCACTTATTTAGGCGTCCCCATTAGGGCGAGATTTAAATCAAAAGTAGTTTGGGAGCTGGTTGTGGAGCGTCTGGAAAGAAAGCTTTCTTCATGGAAAGGCAAATATCTTTCCAAAGGTGGTAAGGTCACACTTCTCAGATCGGTTCTTGCAAATTTACCTACTTATTTGGTGTCTGTTTTGAAGATCCCATCTTTGGTTGCTGAGAGGATCGAGAAGTTGGAAAGGGATTTTCTTTGGAATGATGCGGAAGGCAATTACAAATACCATTTGGTGGCTTGGGATTCGGTCTGTAAATCTAGAAAGGAGGGTGGGCTTGTCATCTGTAGATTGAAGGATTTCAACATTGCTTTAATGAGTAAATGGTTGTGGAGATTCGGGGAAGAAAGGGAAAACTTGTGGAGGAGAGTCATTGCTGGAAAGTATGGTGCTGATGTTGGTGACTGGGGTGCTTCTTCTTTCTCAGGTTCTTACGGTGTTGGTGTTTGGAAGGCCATTCAAAGTGTCGCTAGAAACTTTGAGACAGGTATTTATTTTCAGGTGGGGGATGGCTCGAGGGTTAAATTCTAGAGTGATGCTTGGTGTAACGAGAGGCCCTTGAAGGAGAGTTTTTCCACTATCTTTTCCTTGACTTATAATAAAGAGGCTAATGTGGTGGATGTGATCAGAAGGGAAGGAAGTGTGGTTAGTTGGGATCTTGCTCTTAGAAGGAATCTTCTGGATTGGGAGATTGACACGTGGGTGAGCTTCTTCAAGTCTTGCAGGGGGCTAGTTTGAACCAAGGTAATGATGGGAGAAGGTGGAGATGGGAGAAATCGGCTACCTTTTCTGTCAAACCTTTCTTTCTTCACTTGAAGCTGCAAGAGTATGATAACATTCAGTTGGGTTTCATTTGGAAGGCGGGCTTACCGTCTAAGGTGGCCTTCTTTGTTTTGCTGGGTTTTCTCAACAAAATTTTCATAACAGTTCATTTGCAGTCGAGAGGTTGGGCTATGGCGAATAGATACTGCATGTGCAAGGAGGAGGAAACAGTTAACCATCTCTTCATCCACTGTGAGGTTGCCCAAAGCTGTTGGAATGCCATTTTTATTAAATTTGAGCTTGATTGGGCCCATCCTAGGAGTTTTAAGTGAGCTTCTTCTTGCGTGGGGAATAAGAAAAGGAAATCTAGGCGCAATGTTTTGTGGCACCTGACCCTGGGGGCAATTCTGTGGACCATTTGGAACTTGGAAGGAGCGTAATACCAGAATCTTTGAGAGTAAGGAAAATTCTAGTAAGGCCGTCGTGGGGAAGGCTCTTTCGGCCTTGCACTTTTGGGATTCCAATCAGATGGATTTTGCTAACGTTCCTTTTTCGGAGTTTGCTTATGGGAATAACCTGCTATGCAATATCCCTTAAAGCTTTTTTTCATTTCTTTAGGGGGCTGTAGCGTACAATCACACAGCCTCATTGTTTGTATCCTTTCCTATTACTTTTTTTTTTATTAATATATAGACTATCATTATTCATCAAATATATATATATATATATATATCTTTATAATATATAACAATCTTAGTGGGGAAGGTGGAGGCCTCCTAAGCCTTCCCTCCTTCTCAATTTTTATAATTTTGGGCCTTTTCATATTAAAAAAATTGAATTAAATGGCTTTCAGCCAAACAAAAGTTAATAAAATATACTTATTAGTTGGCAAGTGGGTCCCAAATATAATTAGTACCAAATCACTTAAAATCTCTCTTCACTTTCCTAAAATCACTCTAACACTCTACAAAATAAAAATAATAATTTAGAGTGATTTTAGGGATTTTAACAAATTCTACTCACTAACCTTACACTTTCTTAAAATATCTATAGAAATTGATTACCTTAAAATCATTTCAAATCTCTCAACTTTCCTAAAACGATTCTAGCACTCTCTACCAAATAAAAATAATAATTAAGTGATTTTAGGGATATTAACAAATCCTACTCACAACCTTAAAGGTTTCTTAAAATATTTATAGAAATTGATTACCTTAAAATCATTTCAAATCTCTCTTCACTTCCTAAAATGACTACTCACTAATAATGAGTGATTTTAGGGATATTTACTACTCTACTTACTAAATTCTTATCTTAATAGCTTATATCTTATCTTATTATTCTATAAGAAAACCATTGGAAATGTGTAGGGCTGGCAACAGGTTGGGTTGGGTTCGAGTGGATTGTAAATGGGTTTGAGCTTAAACGGATTGGGCCGGGTTCGACCCTGTTTACTAACGGGTTGTGAAGTCGTGAAGCCGAATCCAACCTGTTAATAAACGGGTTGAACCCACCTAACCCGTTTACTTTTTAATTAATTATTTTAAAATTTAATTTTAAATTAGGGTAAAATATAACCTCATTTAATATATTAAATTTTAATAAGTATTATAAAAATATTTATTGAACATGATTTCTTAGAGCTGGTAACGGGTTGGGTTCAGGCGGGTTGTAAACGAGTTTGAGCTTAAATGTGTTGGGTCGGGTTCGATCTGTTTATTAACGTGTTGAGAAATTGTGGAACCGAACCCAACCCGTTAATAAATGGGTTGAATTCGCATAACCCGCTTAATTTTAATTAATTAATTATTATTTTTTAATTTTAATTTTAAATTAGGATAAAATACAGCCTCATTTAATATATTAAATTTTAATAGATATTATGATATTATAAAAAGAATTATTGAACGTGATTTCTTTTCAAAAAAGAAAAAATAGATATTTTTAACATATGAGTAAGTTTAAAAATACCTATAAAAAATAAAATAATTTTAAAAAATAATTACAAATCTATTAATGACAACTTAAACTGGTACCCAACGGGTTGGCGGATTGGGTTCGGGTTGACCCATTTTTAGGCGGGTTGGTAAAACTTAAACCCAAAGTTCAGTTTGGCATAAATTACTAAAATCAACTCCATCTATTGGCTCATAATCATAAAATGAACGGTACTGAGAAGCTTTAGTGCAATAAAAATAATTTAAATGGTTTCTATATAGTGATAATTAATATTTCAAACTTATCTATGTGATTGATTTCATTGTCCAAATGGTAAAGCTTCATTGAGAATTTCTTATTGCTTGACTTGGATTACCATATTACTAATTTTACCCATCAAGTTTTTTCTTATGGAGTTTTGAATGTGGAACCCAAAAACTTTTATCACAAACCCGTGCATTGCACGGGGCGTCCACTTGTGTGTATATATATATATATACACACACACATTGATGTAAAAACATTTATATGCATCTCAGGTCCTCCAATCCTCCTTTTGAGGGGTTGTTGAGTTTGACACCTTGTGTCGTGTTGGATTCTGACACTAGCACCTGTACATATGCAACTAGCTTTTAAATATGAAAATCAGCTAGTAAAAGACCAGACACTTAGGCTCAGTCTGATTTGGAGGAAAATGGCGAAAAGAAAATATTCTATAGGATATCAAGATTTTCATTGTGTTTGTTTTTATAGAAAGTCTAAAAATCCGGGAAAATTGTTTTCCTAAACATAAAAAGATATTGGAAAACAACTTCCAGAATTTATATTTTGCAAGGACTCTTATCCTCAAAGTCTCTGTTAAAACCCTTGTAACTCTTTCTCTCTTTGTGGATAGACAGCCTCCTCTTCAACTTTTGTTACTATTTTTGGCACTTCTGGCTTGCCGGTAGTATTTTCTTTCTCCTGCCGAGTTATCTCTTTAGCATTCTAGATGTGTGGGAAACCAACCAACATATGACCTCTGCAACTCTCTTTCTCTCTCTCCCCCCAACCTTTGAAACTCTCTCTCGGGTTTGTGCAACTTGTTGACAATCATCGGTTTCTCTTTTTAGATTCTCTATTTCGAGATGCAATGGCTTCTTTTTCTCTACAACATAATTTTTGTTTCCAGTCTTGCACCAAACTCTAATAAAATACTAAGAAGAATTTTTTTCCGTAATTATTTTTTTTAGAATTATTTTTTCTTTATTTCTAGGTTTATTGGTGAAAAAAGCAGAGTCTTAAGGAACCCTTCTTTATGATGACCTATATGACTAAATTTAAACAAGTGTAAATTCTTAATAAACAACCAATATTATTATTTTTTTGATTGGTAATAAACAACCAACATTATTCTAAAAAAATAAAAAAATAAAGTGCAAATTACCGTTACCTCCCTTGAGGGTATGCGTTAATAACACTTACCTCCCTTCCCTTTTTTGAAACACCACTTTTCCCCCTAGAGAAAACATCCGTTCGATGGACTAACATTCAATTATATTTTTACTCAAATGCCCTCACTAATAAGGTAATATTACATGTGTAAAAAACTAACCTTTTAAAAGATAAAAACACCCTTTCATTCATCTTTGTGAACAAAGGGGTTTGTGACTAATGTTCAATTATAATTTTACTCAAATACCCTCACTAATGAGGTAATATTACATGTGTAGAAAACTTACTTTTTAAAAGACAAAAGCACCCTTTCAATCATCTTCGTGAAGAAAGGGGTTTTTGCTACAGAATAGGGTTTTTAATAGTAGTAAAAACCTTTTGAATAGAAAGCAAAGACTGTAAAAACCTTTTGAATAGGAATCAAAGACCGTAGCAGATCGCTGATTAAATTTGATAATCTACATTCTCAGCAGTATGTTCTTGTTATATCGCAATATTCTCTGTTTTTGTGGGGTCACATAATATCTCGTGATATTGATGTTGGAGAAAAAAAAAACTAGAGAGAAAAGGATATCTTGTTCATACTAAAATTGTTATATTTTCACGTTTAAACCAATGTATCTTGTGAAATTAATTTGAATGCAGTTCTTTTCTATACTGCAATATAACATATTTTTCTTCTTGTATTTTTCCTTGTTTTTCTGAAACCATATAAAAATAGTGTGACTTTTTTTTATTTTATTTTAAATCTGTTAACGTAGCAAGGAACAACTTACTCTCTCAATTAGAGAGAGCTCTTTATTTATAATCAAGGATTAGGGTTAACAGCCAAGAGATTAGGGTTAAGACATAACGAGTGGGCTAACAGCTAAGAGATTAGGGTTAAGGCATAGCGAGTGGGCTTTAAGCCCATTAACTATTCTAACACTCCCCCTCAAGCTGGAGCATATATATTAGTCATGCCTAGCTCGTTACAAATATACCCGATCCTGTTCCCAGTTAACGATTTAGTAAACACATCCGCCAGCTGTTCCGCAGTCCTCACATGTTGCAATGATATTTCTCCACCTTGTAGCTTTACGCTTACAAAATGACATCAACTTCAATATGCTTAGTCCTTTCATGAAACACAGGATTAGCTGTAATGTGAATAGCTGCTTGGTTATCACATCACAATTTGGACGAATTCGATGGGGGGTATCCTAGTTCATTCAGAAGCTGTCGCAAATAAATAATCTCACTTGTAGCATTAGCCATAGCTCGATACTCAGATTCTGCACTAGAACGAGCTATCACCGGTTGTTTCTTACTTTTTCAGGACACTAGATTTCCTCCAACAAATACGCAATATCCAGTAGTGGATTTCCGATCACTAGGAGATCCTGCCCAATCCGCATCTGAGAATCCTTCAATATTCATATGACCTTGATTGCTATATAACAGACCCCGACTTGGAGTACCCTTAATATATCGAAGAATATTCAAGTCTGCATCCCAGTGAGGAACTCGTGGAGCAGACATAAATTGACTGGTTACACTCACAGAAAATGCAATATCTGGACGAGTAACTGCTAGATAATTCAGTTTTCCAATGGGACGTGTGTACCCTCAGGATCAGTAAATAATTCCCCATTTTCTGGAGATAATTTCACTCTAGAAGCCATAGGAACATCAGACGGTTTGGCATTGATCATTCCTGTATCACGTAGCAAATCTAAAGCATACTTCCTTTGAGACAGAAAAATTTCACAATGACTCCTAGCGACTTCCACAGCCAAGAAATATCTCAGAGGACCAAGATCCTTGGTCTGAAATTGGCTTTGTAGAAATAGTTTCAGAGAAGATATACCTGTAGTGTCACTTCTTGTGATGACAATGTCATCCACAAATACCACCAAGAGAATGCTCCCTGTATTAGACTGCTGAAAGAAAACCGAATGATCCTTGGATGCTCTTTGAAGACCAAATTTCAGCACCACCTCAGTAAAGCGCCCAAACCAAGCCCGAGGTGATTGCTTTAAACCATAAAGAGACTTCTTTAATCGGCAAACCTGATCAGACTCCCCCTGAGCAACAAAGTCGGGTGATTGCTCCAAATACACCTCTTCCTGCAAATCACCATTAAGAAATGCATTCTTCACATCCAGTTGATGTAAGGCCCATCCGTTGGACGCTGCAAGAGAGATAACAAGCCGAACAGACGCCAACTTCGCAACTGGAGAAAAAGTGTGTATAATCCACACCATAAGTCTGAGCATATCCCTTTACAACTAACCGTGCTTTGAGATGAGCAACAGACCCATCAAGGTTCATTTTAATCACAATTACCCATTTGCGCCCAATCGATTTCTTGCAAGGGGGCAAGGGGGCAAGGGTACTAAATCCCATGTTTGATTAGTCTCAAGAGTTGTCATCTCTTCTACCATAGCCACCCGCCACCCGGGAAACGATAGGGCCTCAAATGGAGAACGAGGGGTCGAGACAACATCCAAGGTAGAAATAAAAGCCTGTAGAGTCGGAGACATGCTTGCATATGAAATTGTAGCTGATACAAGATATTTAGCACATTCACGACGACCCTTCTGAAGAGCAATAGGGAGATCCATATCAACCGGTGGATCAGACAACAAGGAGTCCGATGCGATAGAGGGCGGCTCAGGAGCATCTACGGGAGAAGAACCAAAAATTCTGCAAGATCCACGAACATAGGTCTGAAGAGTAGGACTCACGGGTGTAACAGACGGACTCGGAGGAACTCGTATGAGATCATACAGTAGAAACTTATCGAGTTCAGACGACTCAAACACATTGGAGGATGACGAGTGAGACGAGAAAGGAGAAGACTCATGAAACACGACATCAGAAGACACCAGATACCATCCCAACTCAGGAGAGTAGCACCTATAGCCCTTTTGTGTACGAGAATAACCAAGAAAAATACACTGTAATGATTTCGGATCGAGCTTCGTCACCTGAGGTCGAATATCCCGACAATAACACGTACATCCCAACATCCTAATAGGAAGAGAATGTAAAGGCTGACGTGGATATAGAGTGCGATGAGGAATCTCCCCCTGAAGGACGGACGAAAGCATCCGATTGATTAAATACGTTGCTGTAAGAACAACATCACCCCAAAAGATTTTGGGCACCTGCATATGGAACATAAGAGATTGTGCTATACTTCCATAAGATGACGATTTTTATGTTCAGGCACTCCATTATGTTGGGGGGTATCTGGACAGGAAGACTGATGAATAATACCTTGATTTGACATAAAAGAAGCAAGGGGACCAGACAAATACTCACGAGCATTATCACTACGCAATATACGAATAGGGACAGAAACTTGAGTGCGTATCTCAGCATAAAATGCACAAAAATAGACAATAGTTCAGAACGTTGTTTCATTAAATAAATCTATGTAACACGAGAATAATCATCCACAAATGTAATGAAATAACGAAAACCAGATTTCGACAGGACCGAACAAGGACCCCAAATATCAGAGTGAATTAAGTCAAAAGGAGCACATGCTCGTTTATTAGGACTCGACACATACGACCTGCAATGATGTTTCGCAAACTAACATGATTCACAGAATAATTCCTGTAGTGACACCAGGGACGGACGTAGACGCTTCAAACTGGGAAGAGCAGGATGACCAAGCTGACAGTGAAGCTCCAAAGGAGAGAGACAGGCCGGAACACGCCACCGAATTTGGTCCCTCTTCTAGCACGTAGAGACCTCCTGAAGTGCAACGCCCCTACCAATCGTCTGCCTCGTCGAACGATCCTGAAACTCGCAATGATCAATATCAAATGTAGCTAGGCAATCAAGCTCTTTCGTAAGAGCACTAACAGACAACAAATTAAAAGGGAGATTAACACAGATGATAGTCGTATAGTAGGTGTAGGAAAAGCAGTGCCAATCCCTTTAACCACCACGAAAGACCCATCCGCCACTCTGACATCAGGATGAGAAGTTGTGGGTGAATATGAGTGTAAAATACCTGTGGACCCAGTCATATGATCAGAAGCTCCAGAATTAATCACCCAAGTTCTAGGAGACGCAGATATGTATGCAGACGATACGGTCTGAGCAACTGTAGAAGATGTGGAAGACTGATTAGCCAGTCATCGAGAATATTCCTCGGCTGTGAGATGGATACTGCCTCATCAGCAGGAACAGACGCACCTGTAGAGGTGTCCTGGACAGATTCTGAAACAATATGAGCAGAACGGGCATTGGGAGGCTTGCCATGTAGTTTCCAACACTTGTCACGCGTGTGACCAACACCGCCACAATGAAAGCATATAATCCTCCCATCGGGTCCACAACCACCACGCCCTCCGCGTCCTCCCCCTCTACCACCACGTCCTCCTGACGGGACGTGACCTGCCAAAGCAGCACGATCAGTAGTGTCCATAGCGCTAGGGGCCGAACGGGCTGAGCGAAGCACGCGAGAATAAGCCTCAGTCAGTGAAGATTCATGACTTGCTAGAATTTGGGATCTAGCGGGGTCAAATTTTGATCTCAGACCACTCAGAAAAGCCATAACCGCAAGTTGTTCCCACTGCTATCTCATCTGATTAACATCCGAAGTCAATGGCATCAAGACATTAAGATCTTCATATAGCCTTTTAAATGCAGCAAAATAATCATTCACCGAGATATCGCCTTGCTCCGAGCGGAAGAAAGAAAGGGATATCTCATAAAGACGATTCAGATCGTCTCTGCTACAATACAATACCATAAGATATTCCCACAGTTCCTTAACCGTATCACAATGTGTTACTAAGACAGATACCTTGGGTTCCATCAAGGTTTTAAATTTCGATTTCTTCAGACATTTCGCCAAGGGGTGTCTAGCGAAATTTTGCCTATATTTCGCCATATTTCGCCGAAATTTCGGCGAAATGGGGAAATATCTCCATTTCGCCAACCTGTAAAATGGCGACATTTCGCCGGCATGCCGGCGAAATTTAAAACCATGGGTTCCATAGAGTTAAGTAACTGATTATATAATCGAGCATCATCACGCAACTGGATTTTTATACCGGCCGGATTTGTTTACGGATCTGGAGAGTTCCCCGTAAGATGCTCCTTCTTGTCCATGCCACGAATAGCAAATAAAATAATTTTACGCCAATACTGAAAGTTGTTCCCATCTGAGCGTTGATTGGTAAGACGAATAGACGACGACACAACTTTAGAAATAACTGGTTTTGGTTCAGCCGGATTTTGTTCGGAAGTACTCATTATGATATCACCACCAAAAAAGAAATAGCAAATAAAAATCTCACAAAACAGGAGAAAATAGGGGGAATTCGCACCCCTCCACACACCAGTCACGATCAACAGCCACCCTTTTGGTAGGCTCAAAAAATCTTCCTCAATAAGACCGATCAGATCACATATGGCTCTAAACGAGCTGATCCATTAAAGGAAAACACCCAACAAAGAGAGAGAGAGGTAGCGAACTCGCTACCTCATTATTTGGGGAGAACCAAGAGGTAGCGAGAGATCGCTACCTCACGATCCTAGCTGGCGAGAGAAACAGAAGAAAAAAAAGAAATGGAAACGAGGAGAGAGAGAGGTCGCGTGAGAGAGAGAGAACAATCGAGAGAGAGAGAGAGAGAGGTCGTGCGAGAAAGAGATTGTCACCGAGAGATTAGTTGTCCCGCTCTGATACCATGTTAACGTAGCAAAGAACAACTTACTCTCTCAATTAGAGAGACCTCTTTATTTATAATCAAGGATTAGGGTTAACAGCTAAGAGATTTGGGTTAAGACATAACGAGTGGGCTAACAGCTAAGAGATTAGGGTTAAGACATAACGAGTGGGCTTTAAGCCCATTAGCTATTCTAACAAAATCTATTAAATAATGCCTTTCTATCCTTCACTTGATGATTGGGAATGAGTATCCATGCTCATCATCATAGGTCCAAAACCAGGAGGGAAATCAACCATCCCAGTAGAATGTTCTTCTAGTTGCACCTGTAGATACATTAAAACAAAACAACGAAAATAAAAAAACCAAAATTAGGCCTGATCAACTAAATCCTTTAACAGCATGGCCTGATCAACAGGAACTATCGTGGTTTGTACAGGAAGGCCAAACCAACGTTTTCTCTTTCACCAAACACATGAATACTCTGCTATAGGGTCATAAAAAAAGCACTCCACAAAAGATGCATAGAAGAATCAAATAACAGTTTGCAGATTGCTTCAAATGGTGTGAACTGTATGTTATAGCCAATGGCCACCCAATAATCGGCAACCCATGGCTCAAGCTCTCAAACACCAAATTCCACCCACAATGACTCAAAAACGCTCCAGTCGATTTGTGTGAGAGAATCTCCAATTCCATCGTCTGTAAAGCACTGATGGTGTTCTAAGACCCAAACAAGATGTAAAGAACCGAATAGCATAATAGAAAGCAAATAAACATAGTTGCATTACAATAGCATATTACAAAACAAAATGTGTTGCAATCTCCTTAGTATATTACAATAGCAAAACAAAAATACAAATAAACCCCATGAGAAATGACCAATCCTAAACACTAGAAATACTGAAACTACTACGAGTGTTGTTATGACAAAAGCCTTCGGCTCCCCAACTTGTTTTCCGCTCGATGTTGAATGTGCCTCAAATCTCCTTTAAAGATGCTATGACCCAATCAGCGTTAGCTGCATCTTGGTACAATTCGAAGTCTCTCGCTCAACCCTTTGTTCATTTCTTGACAAGTTCAAGCCGCTACAATCTACGAGTGACGTCGGATAACACCATTCAAAACATTCGAACTTGTCAAACCCCTACATTTATATAACAATTTGGTGAATTTTTGAGAAGGGGATAGGCTCTATTATTACAATCAAACATTTTTAATGAAACATCCAATAACATACTTACAAGCTTTCTCGGACATATATAAAATGATATATTTGGATTTTCTTTAGTTTCAGATATCTGAATGATAGTCTTCCTTCCATATATGCATCTCTTGCTTTCAAATAAGCAATAATAACTAGGATTTTGACTAGAAAATGCGATACCCATGCAAAGAAAGTGAGGACAATATACATATATAGCATGAGATATGAATAAAGTTGAAAAGATTAACTCCTTAAAACTCATGCAAAGGTAGGTAACTAATACTGTAACCAGAAAGCAAACGAGAAGAAGAAAACAAATATCTATCTATCTATCTATCTATCTATCTATCTATCTATATATATATATATATATATATATATGATGAAGAGGACGAAGAACTATAATGATGCGACTATAGGGACATTAATGAACCTCTAAGTCAAGACAAACCTTTTTATATATGGATCAGATTCTTCATATTAGCAGTTCAGCAGAAGTGGGCCTTATGCCACTACTCAATCTAGAATATGGAAATGTCAATAAGTATCAGTTGGACAGGATTTGTTCAACCAAAGAAATTCTCAATCAAAAGCTAAACCTATAATTAACCAGAATCTTCCATGAGCATCCCATTGCATATAACTATGTTTAATAATTCATAAAGATTAGAAAAAGTAAGTCAAAAAGAGATGTACCCGGTTGCAGCAAAGAAGACAAGAGGGATCATCATCTCCCACCCATTAATTGCCATGCTGCCAACATTAATAGAAACCCAAACAGGTATTACTTAGGGTTGGTGCAATCTTTTGAAACCCAAATTACATTATCAGAAATATAAATAAACAAATCAGTACTGTAAAAACAAACCAGACACCCAAGGCATCCACGACAATCCAAGCGTTCTTCAGATTCCCAGTCATCAATACTCTAGTACTCTGTGGCACCAATTCTTCAAGCTGAACCAAAACCCTTATAGAGGAACATGTTTTAATCAATCAAAGATCCCAAAAACCTTTGGGATTTTAGAGAGAGAGAGAGAGAGAGAGAGAGAGAGAGAGAGAGAGACTCCCAGAAGCAGCAGAGAGCTTAAGAAACTCCCAGAGCCCAGAAAAGGCTCGAGTAAAGAAACCAGTTTTGTGTGGCTTGAGAGAGAGAGAGAGAGAGAGAGAGAGAGAGAGAGAGAGAATGCATATCAAAGATTATAATCTTGCTGACACATTAGCAAGTTTAGAACCACCTCACCATTTCCTGAATGCATCAAAAAATGCAAAAACAAAAATGCCTACACATTAGAAGTCATTACATGAGGGGGGGTAGCTTACACGCTGTCGGGTCTGTAAGCTGTAAAAAAAAGATGCTGCATCTAATTAAGCTACACTAAAAGTGAATGTAAGTCAATTAAAAGATATATAAAACTAGAAATCAAGTGTCATATCTATGAGGGGGAAAATGGAAATATGGGGGAAATGATGAGGAAATCTGAGGAATCTGGGATTTGCATCTAAATACATCATAATACATCAAAAAATGCAAAAACAAATGCCTAACATTTTTTTAATTTAAAAAAAAAAATTCAAAAAAACTGAAAATTTCCCCCATGTCACTGACATGTTGGTGACATGTCGTCGACATGTCGCCGCAAAACGACATAAAACCCATATGTCGTGTCGCCAATTGGGGAAATGGCGACATGTCGCCCGACATGGGTGACATGTCACCGACATTGTATTCCTTGGTGGACACCTAGTGACTGCCCATACTAGGACTAAATTCAACTCTAGTATTTTATCTTCAAAATAAACAAAGTCAAAATATAAAGAATTTTTGAGATTCTTAAAGATTCTTGCATCATTTATTCAAAAAAAAAAGAAAGTAAAATAAGTGATCCATCCATCAAAATATGCTACATGTAGAGCTGGCCATTTCCAACCCGATCCGCCAGCCCATCCGAACCCGCCCGAGTTTTAACAGGTTTGATTCAAATTTTCAACCCGCAGGTCGGGTCTGGGTTGAGTGTTTTCAACCCGCGAATAAACGGGCCGGGTTTGGGTTTACCCGTCGGCCCCGTCGGGTTATTATACTATACGTTTTAATAAACCTTAATACACACACACACATAAGGGATAGAGTATTTTCTTTCCCATTTTCCGTCTTCCTGTCCCCTCTTTCATATGATAGAACTAAGTTGCTAACTTACTAGAGACTAGAGCATTAGAGAAGGAAAGTAGAATATTGTAAGATATTGCATTATTATTGTTTACATGAGATTAAATAAGATTATAGAAAAAAATGAGTATTAAATTATAATATTATTACAACTTGTAATCAGATTTATTTTACACGACATTAGATGAGATATTTAAAAATAAATAATAAAAACTTTCGTAAAATTAAACGGGTTGAACGGGTTAAAGCGGGTTGGGTGTGGGTTTGATTATTTCAACCCATTTATTAAACGGGCGGGTTTGGGTTGAGTGCTAAGCTGTTAATACCCCCTATCGAACCCACCCAATTGCCACCTCTAGTTACATGTGCAGAATCTATTTAAATTTGTTTTTTTTTTCCTTCATATAATGATGAACTTTGACGATAAACTTTCGAGAACTTGGCAAGCTTTATTTCTTTTATCAAATTTTCTTAACCAGTCATTGAACGACTTACTTGCATAATTATTTAATATATGCACATATTTGCATTTATAAATATGCATACATTAAAACTTAGTTTTGGTTCTTAATTTTGTAGAGAGAAGGATGCTGATACACGGGATTTAGTGGAGGCAGCCAAGGCATGTCTGGAAATTTCACGTTCTCTTGGAGTCCCTCTTCTGATAAATGACAGAGTAGATGTTGCTCTCGCTTGCAACGCTGATGGTGTGCATGTTGGCCAGTCTGACATGCTGGCTCGTGTTGCTCGTACACTTCTTGGCCCTGAAAAGATCATTGGTGTATCTTGCAAGACCCCAGAGCAAGCCCAACAGGCATGGGCTGATGGTGCTGATTACATTGGTTGTGGCGGTGTTTTTCCAACAACAACAAAAGAAAACAATCTCACTATTGGCTTGGATGGGTTGAAAGCCGTCTGTTTAGCTTCCAAGTTACCCATATTTTCTTTTCTTTTTCTTGGGTTTGGTGAAAATTTTGGTTGTGGTTGATTGTAGAATACATCTTGGGTTTGGCCAAGAAAATAACTCTTTTTAACACCAAAAACACTACCAATAACCTTACATTACATGATAACCTTGTTTACAGTAGCGACATCTGAACCAGATTTCAATTTCATTGGGATGACATTGTTAGGCAACATTACTGAAACATTGAGTGAGGGTTATAGCGCACCTTCAATATGCATAATATTCAATATTTGCCCAGCATTTTGTCTTTTGACTTAATTATTTATTTTTATTGAAATAAGTAGGAGATAATTAGAGTAATTCAATAAAAACTCTTTGTGTGTAGATTGAATGTGTGCTTGTGTAGTGAAATAGAAAATGAACAACAGATGTTTTTGTGAGATACAAGATTTTACCTTCACATGGGCTAGTGAACTTGTGAAGAGGTGTGGGGAGCCCTCACGCACACAGGGGGACTGTTGAGCAACCCAAGGCCCATCTAGTGGGATTTAGGGCGTCGATTCCGGTAACCCTTAATGCAATGCGTGTGCGTCCACACACATAAGCCTATATGCATCGTACGGGTCGGCTGGCTTGGCTTGGTTCGGTTAGCATGCACGGGTTTTTTGTTTTTTTAACTGTTTTAAGAGATGCTCCCGTTTAATTTTTCTCTCAATTCTAGTCTCTCAACGGGTTTCTATGAGCGCATTTGGGGCTGGGATCTTCTGTGAGCAGAAGTCGTGTGAGCGCCCTTTGGTGTAGAGACAACACCCAGGGGGCAGAAATACCATTTCACCCCTTGGGTGCAGTTTTGGTGGACCCCGCTCATGGGTGTTGTCTCTACACAATATAGTGTGGTGAAAATCAATGTAATTAGACAATGTTTTTCCTGGTAAAAAATGATATATTGGAAACAAAAAGCAGCTCTTTATAATCAGATAATAAATTCATGAAATTTTTGAGCAAAAATTTTAATTTATTTCATTGAAGAAGACAATAGCAAAGAGATCAAGAAAGGTTATAGACGTATTTATGTACAGAATCATTCTCTACAAAATTAGATGAAACTGATGGAAAGACGATTGTTCATAAAACCAACAATATAATGAAGATCCTACAAGTTTTACATCTGATTTTCACCACCACATCTAAAATTGGACTGCTTTCAGATTAAGAAATCAATCATGAAGTTTCTGAAAATCAACCTTACACTGTACTTCAACTGCTATAGATATAAGATCTGGTAAAGTACAAGTAGGCTGCCAGTTCAACTACACTTAGTCCTGCAAGGATCCAATAGAAGTAATCTAGATGAGCCCGGTTGAGATTGTTCGAAAACCAACTATCTCTGCCATCACCACCAGTTGCCTTCTCAATAGCAGAGATGAGAAAGCTACTTAAGAAGCTCCCGATGCCGAAAATACTAAGGTATAGAGAGAGACCCATACTCCTCAACCCATCCGGCACTTGATCATAGAAAAATTCTTGCAAACCAACCATAGTAAAAACGTCAGCGAGTCCAAACAAGACATATTGAGGAACCAACCACCAAACACTCATTGGAATTGTTGCCTGAGGTACATCAACCAACCCAAATTCTACAGCAGTTTCAAGCCTTATTTTCTCAACAATAGCTGCAATTACCATGGAGAGCACAGATAAAAACATCCCAGTTCCAACCCTCTGAAGCATTGAAATGCCAGAGGGTTTCCCTGTAAATGTTCTGGCAATGGGAACAAGAATGCGATCGTAAATGGGAATGAAGAGAACGATGGATAGGCTGATAAATGATTGGACGGAGGCAGCTGGTATCTGGAAGCCTGGTCCCAGAGATCTATCCATGGTACTACCTTGCTTGGTGAAGAAAGTCGACGACTGTGCAAACACAATAGCATAAACTAAACATGTAATCCATATGGGGACCAGCCTCAGGACTGCTTTTGCTTCTTCTACTTGACTGACACCACACACTATCCAATCGTCCTTTGAACCATCCAAACTGTTCGATATTGGAATCAATGCTTTGTTGAGAAACCTGTCATTAAGAAAAGGAAACCTGTGAGTGGTACATTTGATTGGTGGCTTAGATGGTCATACTAATTTTATAAAATATAGAATGGCATCTTGCAATTATGAAACCCATTAATGGACTATGCATTACTTGAGATAATCATAATATTGACACCAACAAGACGACAAAGTGAATCTTAAATAAATTGTCCGTTATTAGCAAGAAATCTGATTCAATTACTTGAATTGATGAGCATCACACTGAGGTAATGCATCTCCCACTTCTTCAACAGTGACAAGTGAAGGGGTTGCACGCCAATTCCTTGCAGCGGCGACAAACACTTGGCCAATCCTCACAAATGGGCTCCTCTCACCATTGTTAATGGTGTAACGGTAAGTCCTGGTTCCAAGCAAGAAAATAACAAGTGCAAATGCCATGGTAATACATGGAATTCCAAATCCGAGACCCCAATTAAGATTGTCTTGAATGTAATTCAAGATCAAGAGTGTAATCGTTGTACCTGCACATAAACCAAAATACCACCAGTTGAAGAAGGAGCTTTTTGACTTGCACTCCTCAGGATCTTGTCCATCAAACTGGTCTGCTCCAAAGGCCTGCACACATGGTTTGTGCCCACCTTGTGCAAGCGCTATTAAATACAGAGAGGAGAAGAAGAATATAACTTGGAAGTGAGTAGGAGGAGGGCAGGGCAGAAATTTATTCATGTTCTTGCAGTCTGATGGGCTGAGTGAAGGAAGTACTGCCGATAGAGTCAACAAGCCTAGACCCTGTCCGCATGCCACACAAGTTCAAAGATAATTAGCATTGATTTTTCATTAAGTCATCAGACAATATAAGATGTACTAATTGAAATACTTTATTAGTCATCTGACAAAAATAGGTATTGTGGTTATTAGAATTAATTATGAGCCAACCAAACTCAAGTTGACTCCAACTTGTGTAGATAATGTGGGGTCGAAATATGTAATTATCTTTACTGCAATTCATCATCTTCATAGAAAACCATCCAATTACACACATTGATCTACTTTTATGTAATACCAATAATGAAAATCTACAAGGGAACTGTTGAGTTTCAAATCTCTTGTGAGACTGCTCAAGTGCTTACCACTGCGACACTACACGTCTATTTTAGACTGTTAGAATTCTATTGTTTAGATAGTCAAAACTAGTTTTGCTTTTGATCTTATATCACCCTTTCCGGCACAAGCTAGGTTTCTCCTTATTCATGAAGATGTTGTTGGGCTTTGTTTCCTTTTTCTTATTTAGTTTAACAGTAGTAACCTGAATAGTGGACCTGGGGTTTAACACCAACAGCTTGTGGAATTGCTAACAAAAAAACATTTCGATTGTACTTTACTAATTAAGAAATCATACAGCTTACTTTCTAGTCTTCTCTATTTTCTATTAATAGGCATGATTTTCATGTATGCTTAAAAATGATACTAGAGGCATCAAGTACTAAGATTGCCTAACCAGTTAACAGCTTATTGTTCAATCAATATACTGTAATATTGCTTTTGATCCCTTGGTTTTGTTGATTTTTTGTTTCCAATACTTTCCTCTTATTTTTATTCTTTGGTGGGTATGTTTTGATCCCTTGGTTTTATTGATTTTTTTTATTTCTAATACTTTCCTCTTATTTTTATTGTTTGGATTCCTAATTGATCCACTGATACTATAGCTAAGTTCATTTTTCGGAACAACCGTAGATCTGATTTTAAAGTTTAGTTTCTTGCAAGTAATTGACTTCAACTGAAATCATGTTCAAGTAAGGACATCAAACAGCTAAGGTTCTTCAAGGAGTTTCATTATCATCTCGGGAAGCAACTTGATTTTAGGCATCCTTCTTACTTTGGGATTACAAACTTAAAATGGGTTGGAAGCTGTAGACATCTTCGACTTTTTGACAGGTTATACTCATCTAAGGTTTGTGTTGGTTTTTGAGTATCTATATCCTATTAACATTCAATAGAAAAAAAGCCATCTAGTTCAGTCAGTTTCGGTATCTGCTTGTGCAAAGGCCTCATAAACCTAGGCCTTCACACAAAATACTTCCATAATCAAATAATGGATTCAATCTATGACTGCTGGATATTGATATAGATGGGTTGGAAATTTTAGACAATTAGACTTTACTCGTAACAATTTAACAGGTTCTGAGACCTGGATTGGCTTTTGAGCTTTTGGATCTGATATTTACAGAACAAGTCCTCTGAGTCCTTCAATAGTCCCTTTAGACATCTAAACTATACATAAAACACATGGACTATTTCATCAACTATCAAACAGTAAATGATTAATTCATGTCTAGATTTCCATGATAATATTTGAACTGTTAGCCTTTCTAATGAAATCCTTCATAAAAGCAGTGCAATATTCTAGTTTTAATTACATATCTATTTATGAATTATGGTTTAGGCTGTTGATCCAATAGATGATTCTACATTTTGATCTATGAACACTGTTTTGTTTGACATCACAGTGAGATTTTTAAAAAATATAAACAAAAGAGACCAGTGAACAAGAGTGAAAAAACAGAAGTGGGGGGGCAGACTGGTAAGACGCACAAGAGTTATAATACACAGATTTCACGTATCAAAGATGCCCCTTTGTCGACCCAACTTCCCACGAGTTTCAGAGCAAATTCATTTGCCACGTGGCAAAAACATCCGACAGATCTAATGTTTTTTCTTTAAGAAAATAGAAGAATATTAATAATGATGCTAAGTAATATTATAAAACCGTGCATTGAACATATTAAGAGACCGGTCTGGTCTGATTCGGTTCAAATTAATGAGAGGCAGTATAAACAACATGATCAAAGAAAAATGGGTGAAGTTCATTTATACCCTCTCACATTTGTGGCAATTAAAGACACACTCCTTATGTTTTCTAATATTCTACTTACTACATCCCTTGAGGTATTGTACTACATTGCGGAGACCACCCTTCGTTAACTTTCTGTCTTATCACTTGATGCCGATATTATTAGATTTTTCTAATTTATGAACTATGTTAACCTTGAACTTAAGCCAAATGCTAAAAAATGAAAAGAAAAAAAAAACTCCCTACAACCTGCTCGATAGGATTTTAATCATATTTTATTACTTTACTAGCACAATTAAGAAGTGAAAAAATTTTCAAAGGTAAAAACGATAGAAGGACAATATTGTCTTATAAAAATTAATTTTCTCTCATTTAAATATAATTTTCAAGGTAGAATTAAAAAAGTAATTAACATGCTATGTTAACGTTTTGATAGGGGATGTAAGTAGAATATCAGAAAATACAAGGAGTGTATCTGCAATTGTCAGTAACATGAGGGGTGTAAGTGAAATTAACCCAAGAAAATTTGAGGAAATCCATCGGTTTAATGTGGTTCAACCTATATTTCACCTGAATTGAACTGGGTGCATAACCAAACCAGACCAAGAGTTGAACCAACCATTGTGATGTCACTGGCGGTTCAATCGATCGGTCTGGTTTCTAACACACTCGGTCCTCTCACATCCTAAAAATTGGTGAGCCACCACCAGCCACTTGTTTTCCTGCATTAAGTGGATCCAACAGCACAAAATCGTAGAATTTTTCATTTCCAAATAAACGGTTGCGATCTGTTGGCATATGCGTGAGTACCATACTTGATACTTATGAACTACATTATAGAAGATACTAACATCAGAGCAGGAGGGAGGAAGAGAGAGAGGAATCAGAATTTAACCACAACGTAGAGAATTGAGGAAACGACGACGGTCCGGTAGCGTCCAAGATATGAATCGGCAACGAAAGTTCCGAGAAGAGGAAGCATAGACGCAGTCCCTGACCACGCGTTCAAGTTTTCTTCCGCCGTCGCCGTCGATTGCCGGAGTGGTCCGGTCAGGTAACTTATAAGGTTCGAACCGATTCCATAGTACGCAATCCTCTCCGTGATCTCCACACCTGCACATAGCAGAGGAATTTGAAGAAGAATTCTTCTCAATATAAACCGAATTGAACGTGAAATTTAGCAGTTCATGAGCGTTTCTTTTACCAATAACGAAAGACGCAGATCTCCATCCGCCGGTCGTTGATGGGTTGACCTTGCAACCTTTATAGTCAACGGCATCGTCGACAGTGTTTTCTAGTAACGGAGCTTCGCTTGCTGAAGAAGCAGAAGCAACGGAGCCGACCATTTCTGACCACTTGAGCCTGCCCAATAAGGTTTGGGGTTTTATTCGCCGGGAGTTTTTGCTTTTGTTTTTTTTGGCAAAAGATATTCTTGTTCGCCTCATTTTGGTTGCTGAGCCAGAGACGCATTGAGTTACCAGAACGCCGAGCGGCTGCGAGAACGAGGGCGGGAGCAAAAGCGCGAGTGTCAAACTTGAATTACATTACACTAAACCCATAGTTTTAAATTTTGGAAATATCGTTGATTTGGCAAAATTTCGTTGAAATTATTAATTTTTAATTAAAATAATTAGCAGAAATAATGTACGAAATTGGCCGAAATTTCGTTTATTTCGCCGAAATAAATTTACTTATTTTTTATTTACAGTATTTTAATATAGACATAATTTAACCAATTTTTTTCTTTTTTTTTTTTCCTTTTTTAATAAGTACTAAGTAATAACTTCTAAAATATAAATAATAAACTTAGTCAATAAAAAATGATATTTTCATTAAAATATATATTATTTATGAATATACAAATTAAAAGAAAAACACAACAAATAATATTTTGATTAATAATGTGAAATAATACAAAGTTTACAACTAATAAATACAATATTTATATTACAACATCCAAAAAGTATACAAGTATCCAAAGTATATTGGATTCAAATTCAAACTAGAGGGTCTAACTATCTGTAACAGAAACTGAATATTTGACCATAATACCCCTCAATCAATGGCAATTGTAATAAATATAAACTATTTTTTAATTTTATTTTTTGTTATTATTTTTTTAATTTTTTATTTTTATCCAATAATTATATGAGATCAATGGGGGTTTTCACAATTTTCATTGATACTAAGCTTCTTTTTTCTTCCATATAAGCATCTATTTTGTTCTTAAGATTATTAAACAAGGTATCCAAGGGTATTTTCGTCCATAAAATATACTTTCAAACTATATGGGAGGTGTTTGTGATGGCCAAAGTTTAAGGGGTACTTGTTGCTATTATGCCAAACTTAAGAGAGTGTGAATGTAATTTATCCTTTTTTTTTAACTTTTTAACTAGATTTTTGATTTATTTCGTCTGAAATATCCAAAATTTAGGCCGAAATTTCGGTTGAAAAAGTGACTTTTTCAGCTGAAATTTTTTGGGCCAAAGTACATTTATTTCGGTGAAATTTCGCCGAAAGTTCGGCGAAATAAACACTTTTTCGGACGAAATAATTCGTTTCGAAAAATACCGGTTTCGTGTTTTGGCGGGTGAACTAACACCGAAATTTAAAACTATGACTAAACCGAACATTGGGTAGGGGTGTAATTCGGTTGGTTTGGTTCAGTTTAGTGGTCTAACTTAAATCAAACCGAATTACATTACACTAAACTGAAAACCGAAAATCAAACCGAACTACAATAGATAAAATTGAAAACCGAACCCAAAAAATTCGGTTTTTCGGTTTGGTTTGACAAAATTAATACTATTTTCTATACAAAAAATATATACAAATATATTATATATATTATATATAATATACTTCAGTTTTTTCGGTTCGATTTAGTCAAAGCCTTAACCAAAAACCAAATCGAACTAATTCAGTTTTTTGTTTTCTAAATCATAACCAAACCAAAATGAAAAGAAACCAAAGCAAGCCAACTTTTTTCGGTTTGGTTTGTTCCATTTTCTATTTAAACCGAACGAATTGACACCCTTAGTCTAA
>JAUPMG010000014.1:22824067-22835446 GCA_031762675.1 Pachysandra terminalis
TATATTCTTGAGTTTATGTACTTAATGGCTCAGTGGAGCTCATGCTTTTTAGCAACCAACATTTCAGGTTCATTAGTTGCAGTGGTTGCAGAGGAGTTGTGGCCTAGTCGGACTCCTCTGTTCGTAAAGCTTGGATAACAAGAGATCAGTTGGGTAGTACTCTGATAATGTATTAGCTTAGTCTAATGTTAGACTTTTCCTTTGTTTATAATTCATTTAGATTCAAACATTGTAATAATAGTTACTTATATCTTACTAGAACAATTATTGAACTTCCGCTTAAGTTTTACCATGTATATCCACCTCCAGTGATATTGGGTGAAGGTCGCATCTTGATCCGGAAAATTTTAAATTTTCGAGTCAGGACGTGACAGTTTCAGTACGTTCCACATCTCTTATGCAGTCTTATAGGCCTCGAATTCGCCAATAAGATTATTTTGCATGTTGCTCGGCATAGTAAAGCGTGCACAACAATCCTTCTTGGCCCAAGCCTAATAGCCTCCATGTCTTTACGGTGCTTGACTGTGGTTCCCTCCTCATGGTAGATTAGGTTATGTGATAAAGTCTCTAAGGCCTCAAACTCATCAAGGAGATATTGGATTTTTTATGCTGGATGTCATAGTTCTTGCCATCCAATTTCTCTCATTTGTTCAAGTCAGCTACTATACTCCTAGAATCCATATCACTACAATTAAAATTATACATTTAATTAACATCTCATATGCACACATATAATTGATTTTGCATCATTATCTAGGATTAAGCAATAATATTAATTTCTTATTTATCAGATCAAAAATACACCAGACTATGTCATAATATATAAGCATCACCAATACAATAAAAAATTAATACCACTTTTAATCCCTAATATGCAAAATCCAACTAGGAAATTAAATAATGTCAATTAGTATTTAGTCACATGTTAATCACATATATACATGCAAATAATCAATTAAATCATGCCACAATACTCTAATTAATCATATAAAAGGGCATAAATTTAATTAAAATTAAATTATTTTATGCTTTTCTGGGTCCTTCGGTTAACCGAGGTCTCTTCGGCTAAAAAAATGTATTTCTCTATTCTGGGTTCCTTGTTTAACCGAGGAGGGCTTCGGTTGGTCCTTCGACTAACCGAAGCCTCTTCGGTTACAAATATAGCAACCCAATTAAGTTATTGGTTTGCTCGGTTAACCGAGCATCCCTTCGATTGATCGAGAATCGCCTTTGATCAATCAAGCTAGTCTTCGGTCGACCGAAGGACTGCTTCAGTCAATCGAGCAGCCCAGTTCGGCTAACAGAAGGGTACATAATGTATTTTTTTTTAATCCGATTTAAAGCTACTCTTTTCATCTTCAATCCATCATTATTTAGGTATTGAAAAGCAATAAAAACACCATAAAACAATGTTGATCACAATGTATGGTTGCACAAATGATCATCTCATGATCATTGATACAACTATGCATTATATATTGTTTTTCTGTGAAAACAACAACTAGATTGATTCTTAAAAGAAGTTCCTCAACATACCTCAGTCTAACGAAGACGAATCAAGACAACTCTGATACCAATAAAGCCAAAAGAACCGGATCACGTACCTCAATGCACACGAACCCAAATCTGCAGCGGAAGATCTCTATCGAACCACATGCTGTCCCACGCCGGTTTGTATGATTACTAGAACCACATACAATAGTATCCATACTTAAACAACTAGATCTGTCGTATGGAACCCAAAAGCAACTCAATCTTGAGGAAGAAGAGAGAGAGAGAGAGATTCTCTAGGGTTTGGAACTAACGTATGAGCCAAATGGATAATTAAGAGGAGTCTTCCAAATATAGAAGATTCAACTCTACTCCTATTTTGGCTCAACCTCCTAAATAATAAGTCTCACGCACTATAACTCTAACCTAGTTTAGACGTCCCATGTGGAAATCGAGATTTCCACAGTAAATATCCAATAGTTACAATTGACCACATATAAGGCAGAATCCTAGTTATAGATTATCAAACCCAAGCCTTTAGGGTCAGGGTAGGATGGGCTATCCATTTAACCCATCCCATTTCCACCCTTACTCCAAAGGATTCTAGACAAATCTGATCTTTTCCAAGTCATCAACTCCACGTAGTAAAAAAAAAAAAACCCATACCTCTCCATGTAACTAAACCTGATGAGACATATCAAAGTCATCAACTCCACGTAGGGATGGCAATGGGTTGGGTTAAATGGGTAACCCACCTTGTTTCTAAAGGGATAGGTTAGGGTTTGGCTTAACCCGCTCTGATCTCGCCCCGTTGTTATTCACCTTTGTTTTAAATATATATTTTATGTATAAATTTATATTTTATAAGTAAATATATTTAAACTATTAAATATTTTAACTTAAAAAAATAATTTACTTTTAAGAGATTCTTATAACCGGGTCAAACCCGCCCCACCCCACTATCACCCCGATAGGGTTAGGAGCAGATTTGGTGCTAGGGGCTCCTTTAGGGGCGGGTTAGGGTTCGTCAAAACCCGCCCCGTTGCCATTCCTAAAGAAATCCCATTGCTCACTATGTAACTAAATCTGATTAGACAGGTCAGAATATCTTCTATCATTTCTATTGCGTACGTAAGATCACACCAAATAAAAAAAAAAAAAAGGTGTGTAATATTTTCTGTTCTTTATCCAAAAAAAACATCTAACATTTTCTGTTTTTTATTAGAATCACATCGCAGAGGTATTTCGGATTAAAAATTGTTTTAAAGGTGACAGATATAGACAGAATGGCCACGGACACTTGTGCATGTGCCTTCACGTGATTGCATAAATCCCTATGTATCTCTTCGTATTAAAATACTGCTGTAGTATTCAATCATCTCCTCTCTCTCTCTCTCTATCAAAGGGGCTCCTTCTTCCATGATTTATCAATAAAAAACTAAAGAAAACCATCCATTAAAGTAATCTTCCATCTCTGCAATAGCTGTTCGCTCTACTTTTGCTTCATATTCTTTTTCTTCCATATCTGCAATCAGCAGCTTTCCACTTCCTTAACAAAACCGTTTCCTCCCAAGCATAGATTGATTAGAAGGTCAAAATCGTCTCTCCTTACAAGACGGCGATTTTGGAGATCCAACCAAAAAGATTTAGAATTAATGGAGAAGTTGTTGGATTCGAGCTGGGAATGGGATGAGATCCCAAACCCATTTTTCTAATTCCCTTCTCACATGCTCTCTTAAAAAAAAACAATCGATCATTTTTCGTCTCTCTAAATATATACTCACACATCTTCAACCTTCAAATTGCTTTCCATTCAAACGAAGCTTTGGGGATCTGAGAAACCGAATCCGTTTTCCCTCCTTTTCCAAACCCTCCATGTTTCATATTTGCTGATCTTTGAAGGTTTGACAAGTTGGGGTAAAGAAGAGGAGAGAGATGGAGAAGTACGAGCTCGTGAGGGATATAGGATCTGGGAATTTCGGTGTGGCAAGGCTTATGAGGAACAAGGAAACGAAAGAGCTCGTCGCCATGAAGTACATCGAGCGAGGTCACAAGGTTTGTTAATCTAAAACCCTAATAGAAAAAAAAAAAAAAAAAAGAAAAAGCTTTCAAAACGTAGAGCACTTATCTAACGCTTTCAGTTCCAATTCTTCGTGTTTCGTTGCAGATCGACGAAAATGTGGCTAGAGAGATCATAAATCACAGATCTCTTAGGCACCCTAACATAATCCGATTCAAGGAGGCGAGTATCTCTAACTGAACAATCCACCGATCTGAAACGGAGTGATTAGGATTTTTGGGTTTTTGATTTCGCAGGTTGTTCTGACTCCGACCCATCTCGCTTTCGTCATGGAGTTCGCCGCCGGCGGTGAACTCTTCGAACGAATCTGCAGCGCCGGAAGATTCAGCGAAGACGAGGTTTTGATTTTTCTCCCTTTTTTTTTTTTTTTAATATTTTAGTTTTCTCCTTTATTTATTTATTTATTTTATAACTTTCAGGCGAGATATTTTTTCCAGCAACTAATCTCAGGTGTCAATTACTGTCATTCCATGGTAAAGTGAATCCAAATTTCCACGAATTTGTTTTCTTTTAAAATCTTTTTTCTCGGAATTTGATTTCCTTATTTTCTGTTTGGTAGCAAATTTGCCATAGAGATTTGAAGCTGGAGAATACTCTTTTGGATGGAAGCCCCGCGCCTCGCCTGAAAATCTGCGATTTTGGTTACTCAAAGGTCTGGAAATCTCTATGAACTTCAACACAGGTAGATTTGATTTTCCCAGGAATCTGATCTCTCTCTCTCTCTCTCTCTCTCTCTCTCTGTACCTGTAGTCCTCTCTGCTGCATTCAAGACCCAAATCGACGGTCGGAACTCCGGCATATATCGCACCGGAGGTTCTCGCTCGGCGAGAGTACGACGGGAAGGTAATATTATAATTACTTTTTACTTTTTGTTGAATGATACGTGTCGTGGCTACTGTGCCACGTTGGCTTTTTTTGAGTGCGTCTCGTCGCTGTTAGTGTTACGATGTCAGTGGACAAATTAGATGTTTCCTTCGCAACTAAACAACACACGTCTCAGCCGATCAGGAGGGGCCACTTCACCGCTCGCATGATATACCAGCTGCATCTGGTAGAAGATTACTAGAGAAACTCGACCGACCGAGTCTGGAAAAGTGAAAAAGTTTAGTAACTCCGGCTGTATGGCTCTCCTCATTGTTGGAGAGACTGAGACCACTTCTGAAAAAAAGATGGCATACTTTTCAAGATTGTGGGTCCCATTTATACCCGGATAATCACAAGCTGACAACTAGTGTGTGGAAACTTTCTGACAACTAGTAGTGTGGTAACGCTCTCATACCCACTCAAGCTTCGCTAGTGTTTTTGTCTCATGTCTGGGTATCTGTTTTAAGTAGGGGTTGCAAAGGGTTGGGTGACCTGCCCGACCCGACCTTATGTTTGGGCGGGCTTGGACAAGGGTAATTAGCCTGTAGGGCTGAGTTGGGCTGAATATTAAGGTCCGATTGAGATTTAGTGCCGAGCTGGGGTTGATGTTAGATTGACCCGACCCAGTCCAGCCCAATCTATGCATTACATTTAATTACCATTTTTTTTGTATTACATAGATATAAATATTATATTATCCATACAAATGTCTTACTTTCACTATTTCATAGTCTACTATGTTATAAATCTCAAAAATTTTAGTTTTTTATAGGTATATATGAAATATCCTTGAAATTTATAGTTTTTTTAATTTTGAAAAGTAAAACATTTGAATTTGTAGGGCTGGGCTGAACTGGGCTTGTGTTTGAAACATTTTAAATATATCGGGCTCGCTTACACCTTTGAGCCTGAAGGATGGGCCCGGCCAGGCTTGGGTACACATAAGTAATGTTATATTGGGGTGCAAGCCCCGCCCGAACCCGCCCAATCCCGGCCCGTCGCCACCCCTAGTTGGTAGTAGATCTCTTTATTCCACAAAAAAAGAGAGTAGATCCCTCTATGCTACTCATTGCCTCACCTTTGTATGTGTGCGATGTACCTGTTCAGGGATTTTTAAGTCTTTTTATTCATGTTAGGGATATTATGGTATTTTCATGCTCAGATGTTTGGTTGTCAAGATCTAGGCCTCGTTGGCAGTCATTTTGGGAATGCATTCCATGACTTGGAATGAATTCTAGTCGGTGGAATGAGTTCTCACGGATAAATGATTGTTTGGCTAGCAAAGGTAGAATGACTTCTCCCAGAATGAGAATGAGAAAATACGCTTCTATCACAAAATCACCTCCAAATTATTTTAGAGTATTACCAGGACTTACGAGTGGAATGAGTTTTGAGTTTTTGCAGTGGCAAACTTGTAAATAAAGTGATCAGTGGTAAACTTGTAAATACACTCTTTCTATTACAAATTATTTTGGAGTATTATTATCGCATTTAAAAGGATATAATTGTTCAAAGATTATGTTTGGATATGGGATTTTTAGAGCTAGCAACGGGGTTCTGGTGGACTATAAACGAATTCGAGCTTAAATGAGTTGGGTCGGGTTCAACCCATTTAGGAACGGGTTGGGAAAGCATGGAATCGTACCCAACCCGTCAATAAACGGGTTGAACATGCATAACCTGTTTGTTATTTATTGATTTAATTAATTAATTTTTTAAAAATTTAATTTTAAATATAGGCAAATATACCTCATTCAATAAATTAAATTTTAATAAATATTATAGACAATGTAATAAACATGATTTATCTTGAAAAAGTAATAGGTATTTTTAACTTATGAATACGTTTTAAAATACCTATAAATAATAAAATAATCATAAAATATAATTATAAACTTATAAAAGATCACTTAAATGGGTACCTGACAGGTTGGAGGATTGGGTTCAAGTTGACCCGTTTTCAAGCGGGTTGGTAAAACCTAAACCCAAACCCAATTAATAAACGGGTCAACCCGAACCCATTTATTCTGGTTGCGTTCAGACAGGTCGATTCAGAAATTGCCAGCTCTAGGGATTTTATGAAAACAATTATAATTAAAAGAAAAAAAATATATATATTTGGTCAGAACTCATTTTTGTACATGTTAACAAAACATCTATATTAAGTCAAAACTCATTTTGTTACATGCCAACCAAATGCGACCAAGAAGCCTTCAAAATTAGTTCCTCGAATGAATTTAGGGAACTGGTTCCTAGAATGAGTTCTTGGTCCAAAATAATAGGCAAATGAGGCCCAAGTAAAGCCTTGGGTTGGGAATGTAGTGGAATAACATTCATTCTTTTGTGTAACTCAGGGTGCAGTGGCAATTCATGTTACAGAATTGGCTTGCATCTTTTCTGGTAAGTGTCGGGAATTTTTTCCGTTTTCTTGCCTTGGGCTTAACAATGGACAGTCAGATAATGAAAATTGTGGGCCCACTGCTTGACTGCTCGTGGGAGCATTGGATCTCCCACTTGGTTTCTTCTCTCCACTTTCTTGCATTGCATATGGTAACGACTGTTAGAATTCTAAGGATGGTATGAAGTTTGCCTGTGGCTTTTTCTGATGGCCATCTTAAAAACTGTTGTAGGAGGGACTCCTTTTAATTGCTGTTGTAATGCTGTTATTATAGCAATGGGTCAATTACAGCTATATTTATAATATAATGCTGGTAAAGTACTCGTGCGTGTTTGGCCATTCTATTTTTTCTTTTTTCCTCCTACCCTTTCTTATGTGTCAGAAGTAATGCTAATTCTGGTTATAGCAGTTATTATTCTGTTATTTGACCATTTATAATAATATTTCATAACAAATTAATACTATTTTAATAATAATATTTTATTTTTCATTGAAGTTCATTGATAATCTATATATAATGGGAAAGGCCCGCCTTTGGAAGTGCGCCAACAATCAATTATTCCTATTTCTACAAAATAGTCTTCAAATGTATCAAAGTAGTTAATATTTCATGTGTTTTAGTCTTTTGCAGTTGTTAAAAATAGCTAAACAAACTATTTTATGCAAGATAAAAATAGGGAACTTCCCTTTCTTTTTTCAAACTAATCCATTCTTGAATAAAGTTTTCCAAGTTAGAAATGCATGAGTTTGCAGCAAATGGATTAATTGAAAAGGTCTATAAAATATCTTTCTAAGGATATCCATTGTTATATTTGTTACATTCATGGCATGTGCCTCCCACTAGAAAAATATTAAGAAAGATTTGGTCAGTATCAGCTGTATATTGAATAAAGGTCACGGTACTGGTAAAAATGTTATCTAAAACTTATTCATCAAAAAAATAAAAAAAGTTAAATAATTGGTTTTATCTGCCATTTTTCATTAATTGATATAGTGGGTAGTCTCTATATCTCAACGCTGTCTGTCTCTTGTACTATGCTTTGCCATGGAGTTCTCACAACCAATCATTCAATGGAACATAAGTTAATAGAAACGATCAAAAAGCATTACCATAGTTTATAATCGGATAATTTTTGAAACTTTATGTTATGGAACAATAGATATGGGGCAATAAACCCAACCCTTCGTACATACAGAGTATAGTATTCTATACGAGTGGTGCATGTTCTTATCAACCTGACTCATTCAGTTAGCTGGCCTTATCTGAAAGATTGCCTCAACAAAAATACCGATACAGGATCTTAACCAAGAGTTTCTTTTTCCCCCTCTAGATTTTGGAAATTTTAAATTTTACAACTTTCGTAGTTTAGAAAAAATAAAGCTCATCATTTGTTCGCATTTAGAGAAATTATACAAGTTCATCCTCGATTTTTCTGTCCATGATATATTTTCCATAAACTCATCAATCCGGCATGTTCATCATTTGGATTTTGGTCGTCTCTATGACCGCTCATCTTTCCTCCAGCGTGTGCATGTTTTCCAATAAATTAATTTATCTGGACTGCGGTGTCCAAGAAACTAAATGCCTAGGTATTCCTCTTAAAGTTTTAATTACATGATGTAGGTACCTTTTGCTGACCCTTTTTTTCCTTTTCATTTTCGTGTGTCCAACATTTATGAATATTTTGGAATGTATCTTGCTGCAATTCCCTTCCAAAGGGTGGCCACTGACTACTGCTTCAGAATATTAGTTGGTGCACCACATGTATGATAGCAAGGTGCGGCCTACTGGCATTTAGGAATAGGATGATGGACCCAGGGGCATCAAATTTCACCCAAAAAATAGACCTAGGGGTATCAATTCTGTTTCCTTGTGTCTGTGTGTGTTCGCGTGCGCGTGTTTAATTTATTTATTTATTTTTTTTCCAGTTTGTTTCATGTCACTTGTCCCTGTACACAATTCAGCAACTGTTAAGATATTTTTGTTTGGAAAATCATCATAATCTGTGTGTGTGTGTGTGTGTGTGTGTGTGTGTTTTGATATAAAGCTTGAACATAAAATACACTCACTCTACATAATTCCCATTTGTTTCTACCAAAAAGGTTCATAATTCCCAATTTTAATGTTGTACTGAGTTTTTGTTTCTTTCTGGTTGTGTAGTTGGCAGATGTATGGTCATGTGGAGTGACTCTCTATGTTATGCTAGTGGGAGCCTATCCTTTTGAAGACCAAGAGGACCCCAAGAATTTCAGAAAAACCATTCAAGTATCCTACTTCTCAATTATTTCTGAATTTTTAATAAATATTATCTGCACTTATTATTAATGAACTCTTAAATTATCATGCTTCTGCAGCGAATAATGGCTGTTCAATACAAAATCCCCGACTACGTTCACATCTCTCAAGATTGCAGACAGCTCCTTTCTCGCATATTTGTTGCCAATCCACTCAGGGTACGTATTATTTTGAAGTTCCTGAAATTTTGTTTTATGTGTTGCAATCTACATATGTTGTGGATAAATGAACGAGAATAGCTGGTAACAAATACTTCTGTTATAATAACCTATCGTACCAAATGAATGGTTTCTTCGCAGCATTAAGAGGTGATAGGCTAAGGTTCATCCTTTTGCCTTGGCTGTGCTGTTGTACCAAAACATTAGAGATTTTAGGCCTTGTGCCACCAATTTCCTTGGAGCCCATCCTTTTTGGAGAATGGAAAAGAATAGCAGTTGTGTGATGACTCTTGTTTGCTTGTTGTCCTTTTTCAGATCAGTCCAAATTCTCTTAGGGGGTGTTTGGGATTCTAGATTCTGGATTCTGGATTCTTATAGAATCCGATTTTTGAATCTCATAACATGTGTTTCGGACAGATTTTGGGGTTGGATTCTAGAATCCAATTTTAGAATCTGACCCAAAATCTGAATCCCTCCCCAAGATGATTCTGGGATTCTGGGTGCTTAAATACTACAATTTCTAATATAAATATATATTACTTAAATATATAATATAATAATATTTATATATTATTAATATTATATTATAACATTATTATATATAAAAATATAAAACATATTATAATATTAGATAGTATTATATATAACAATGTAGTATTATTATATAACGTACTAATATATGTGCATAATATTATATTTATGTAATAATATTATATAATAACATAAAGTATATTAAAATATTATATAATAATTATAATATACAACCACGTAGTATTACTGTTTGACATAATAATATACGTATGTATAATATTATATTATATAAAATATTATATCGTTATATATATATTGTAATATTATATAATATACACTGTATATTGTATATAATAATATGCTATATGATATAATTTATATTATAATAAAAAAGGATAAACAACTAGTACATTATATCATGTTATTTATATTATACATATTATATTATATTGTTATATATATTGTAATACTATATAATATACACTGTATGTTGTATATTATAATATGCAATATGATATAATTTATATTATAATAGAAAAGAATATACAACTGGTACATTATATAATGTTATTTATTATTTATTATTTTATGTTATTTATATTATATTATATTGTGTTATATCGTTATGTATATTGTAATACTATGTAATATACACTATATATTTTATATTATAATATGCAATATGATATAATTTATATTATAATATAAAAGGATATACAACCAGTACATTATATAATGTTATTTATGTTAGACATATTATATTATATTATCTATATAATAATATATAAAAATTATCCCAATAATAGTTGATTATCCAAATTCTAGAATCCAACCTATCCAAACGGGATTATGGATTCTGTAAATCAACAATGAGAATATAGATTTTGAGAATCCGTGATTGGAATCAAAATCCGGAATCCACAATCCCCACCAAACGCCCCCTTAGTCTTATAGGGGTTCTATAGAGGTGCTCAGAGAAGGTTGATGGTTTGTGATGCATTTCTTTGTTTCAGCATGTGAGTCCCTTGAGAAATGCTTAATGCTTACCTAGAATGGAGAGTCTGATGCTTCGGTGGAGTCTGCTTGTTCTTCATACATAAGGAGCTCTCATCATTGGGCTTGGTATGAGACACCCATGCTCTGTGGAGTATAAGGATGGCAACAGGTAAGATGGAGTTTATTGTTAATGTGACCTTGAACTAGAGCTGGCCCAAATCAAAATAGATAGGTCAAATGGAGACCTAGAAACTATCAAGCATTAGGACACGTAGATAGGGTTGTTCAGCTATTAACCAAAACCTGCTTCTCAGTGCCCAAACTGAACCGACCATGAATAATTGGAATGGGAGAAGCCAAGCCAAAATCTGGAAAAAGAGGGCTAGTTTCCTATGGTAGACTGAGGATTGCCACCCTTAAGTTGGTGTAATTTTAATCTTCTGCCTAATCATGCGAGATATTTGGAGAGATCACATTTTTTTTTTTTGATGAGTAACCAACAATATATATAAAAGGCGGAAAGCAAGTACAATACAGAAAGATAAAGGGCCAGGCACACAAGATG
>JAUPMG010000014.1:22846592-22859071 GCA_031762675.1 Pachysandra terminalis
TTCTCCCATCTGTACCAAACCTGAAAAGACAAAGAAATGCATCAATTCTCTTAATTAAGCTTAGCAAGAAAGACTAATAAACATGAATAACTAGGTTAAAGTGGTAAGTGCTAGGCACTTATCACATATCACACTATGTTACATATATTTTAGCACTGGGTTACACCCTTTAATGCCTTAGGTTAAACACATTTAAACACTATGTTACACACATTTTAGCACTACGTTACAACCTTTAATGCCTTAGATTATACACATTTTAGCACTAGGTTACACCATTTTATGCCTTAGATTACACATATTTAAGCACTAGGTTACACCCTTTAATGCCTTAGGTTACACACATTTTAGCACTGGGTTACACCCTTTAGTGCCTTAGGTTACACATTTAAGCACTAGGTTACACACATTTTAGCACTAGGTTACACACATCTTCAAACTGGGTTACACCATTTAATGTCTTAGGTTACATACATTTAAGCACTATGTTACATACGTTTTAGGACTAGTTTACACACATTTTAACCCTGGGTTAAACACATTTTAGCACTAGGTTATACAACCCTTTAATGTCTTAGATTACACACATTTAAGCACAATGTTATACACATTTTCATAGTAGGTTATACACATTTTAGCACTAGGTTATACTCATTTTAGCATCGGGTTACACCATTTAAGGCCTTAGGTTACACACATTTAAGCACCATGTTATACATGTTTTAGGATTGGATTATACACATTTTAGCACTATGTTACACAACCCCTTAATACCTTAGGTTACACACATTTTAGCATTAGATTATACACATTTTAACACTATGTGTAACCTAGTAATTCTTTCCTGGTATCAAAATAAAGTAAACTTGTTCCCTAGATTAATAAGTTCACTTCAAAATGATGTAAAATTTCAAAACAAGATACAAAGTAAATAAAACAACTCATTTGAATTTGGGGCCACACGGATTTACTCGGGGTAAACTCCCAAGCTATCCCTATTCAAGTTGGACTTGCAAGCACAAAATTAATCATGTCTAAAATTGCATTACTTAATTTAAACGACTTTAGAAGTATTTCAACGAGAGTGGAGATGAACACAAGCCCTTCGACTCGCAAATCTGAAAGAACGAGTGAAATCAGGGTCTCTCTTGTGCGCTTGGGAGGAGGAGAAGCAGCCCAAAGCAGAACCAAAGAAAGCTGAAAGCACAAACGAAGGCGAGAGATTCTTCTGTCTGTCTCTCTTTCTGTTTCGAGTCATCCTTTTCCTTCTCTGCAGATCCGACCGTCGACGGCCATGCATTCCACCGTCCGATCCTTCTCGCTCTTCTCCTCTCTCTTCCTCCTCCTTCTCGCCCTCTCTCCGGTGACATTCGCTTCTGAGTCCGATCACAAGGTAAATTGTTCTTTCCGTTTCTCGATCTATAACCCTAATTAGCTCAATGCTTTTTGGTTTTCTGCATCAGATCTCTTGATTGATCTGTGCTATTTCTATATCATTGGATTTTGTTCTGGTAGATCTAGCTTGTTGAATTTGTGAGTTTTTTGGGTTAAGCTTGCGGATTATTCCTATCTTGTAAATGGATTTGGGCGATCTTGAGTTTTATGGTGTTTGTTTGGTTGAATTTTGTTGCATTTTGGAACTTGGATGATTTCGGTAACTGTTTTTTGTTCGTTTTTGGAGCTGCTGATTGGTTTAATTTCTTTGGAAGTGATTGAGAGGGGACTCATTTAATTGAATTTATTAATTCTATAGGTTTAGGAATTACGGACTGTTATGTTGAGGTCAGATCTTGACTAGGTTTTGGTTGTACGTGTTGTATTTGTGTATTAAGTTTGTCATGATCCTTTTTCAGGTTAAAGAATGTGTTTCCATCTCTTGTTTTCTTTTAGTTATTGGTGGAAATTTGATTCTTTCTGTTGTTTGGAGGGTTGCCATTTGGATAATTCACATATTCCTGACTGAATTTTATGTAGGAATATTTGGATTTGTTGCTCGTGCTTTTAGAAATTTGTGGTATATGTATATCTGTAATGCCGTTGTTTTTGATCTTGTATGTGTTAAATGATTTCGAAGATAATTTATGATTTCAAGTGCTTTCCTTTCTTAAGGAGATCTTTGTCAACTAAACCTTAGTCAACAATTAAAAAGATTCTTTTATCTGGATTATATGAGACAGTTCTTGACTGTTAAGTGTTAAAAGCCATTTTGAAAAGAGAATGATGACACTAAGGCTGCGTTTGGTCCGGCTTGTGCTTATGGATAAGCACTCATTGGATTAGTTGCTCAATGAGAGCACTTATCCACAGCAACAATAAGCTGCTTATTTGAAGAAAATAGCGTTTGGTAAATACATTTATTTAAGTCTTATGAAAGCTTAGGGGGTAAAATAGGTATTATAAAAATATTATTAAAATTTAGAAATAACATTTATTTAAGTGCTTATGGAAGTTTAGGGGTAAAATAGGTATTTTAAAAATATTATTGAAGTTGTGAAATAGCTTAACGCGCATAAGAGCTTGGGAGAAGCTGCTGAGAGCAGCTTCTCCTTATGGGTAGCCTTCCTCTAGTGCTTATGGGTAAGCACTTGCTCAGCACTGCCAAACGCATATTTAATTTTAAAAAGTGCTTATATAAGCTATAAGCTGCAATATGTACTTATAGAAGCCGGACCAAACACAGCCTAAATCAGAAGACAGCAGCTGTTTTTTTTTGCAAATTCAATTTTTTGACTCTCCTCATTAAACTTATTCTAACAGGTACCATTTGTAAGAAAATTTTAGTTTAGGAGACTGTAGGGACAATAGTACATTGATTCTCTTTTGAAGTATATTCACTTTTGAAATTATTTTTCCTTTTTTGCTGAGTTTGTAGCATGTAACTTCTGTTTAATAATTTGTGCGAATAAGTACAA
This sequence comes from Pachysandra terminalis, assembly GCA_031762675.1. NCBI lineage: Eukaryota > Viridiplantae > Streptophyta > Magnoliopsida > Buxales > Buxaceae > Pachysandra > Pachysandra terminalis. The sequence continues at coordinate 22,849,505 of JAUPMG010000014.1, forward strand.
GTATTGTGCTTCAAGCCTTCAACACAGATACAAGGTGTTACTGTGCTAGACAAGACACCACCCCAAAACTTGGATATGAGGACATGGCCGTGTGTATATATATATATATATATAGACATTATAAACCGGAGAAGTCATCTTGTGTAGAAACTCTATCACATACACTAGAGACATAATATATTCGTGTTGTGCATCGTGCACAATTATAAAATAAATGGAAAACTAATAATTATGTGGTGAGTAATGTAATCAGAATTAATGGCTTACTTGTTGTTATGCGTGTTTAGTATCAAAATAAGATAGACATGTCCCTAATGTATCCAACTGTGTTTGACATGTATGGAGATGTATTTTGTGTCAACATTGGTACAAGATACTTATCATCTGTACTGAGAAGTATGCTAATTATCATAGCTTCTGTTGCTTCATTATTATTATTCTTCTTCTTCTTCTTATTATTATTATTTTGGTTTCTGTACCATCCTGATTTGATATCTCCAACCATTTGTAATCATGTGGTCTTTGATAAAAAAAAAAAAACTTTGAAAAAGTTCCCCAAGTCCAAGGCTCTTTGAAGTTTGAACTAGGTATTAAGTACCTAAATCAATTGTTTAGGGGTCATCATAATTCATGAAATAGGGTGTCAATGGTCCCCTAAGTAACAAAAGATTCAATCAAAATATAACTCCAATTTATGGTCTAAGTGAACCATTAACTCCAAGTAAGGAAGCTTGGTTATGCAAGGGGGAAGGTGTTAGGCATCTTCTTCATTGAACTTGGATGTTGGTAACCTTAGGTCAGTTCCGTCCTTAACGAAAAAACAAAAGACAAAAATTCACAAATTAAACAAAACTAATGGTTGGTAATGTATTGGTTTCTCGGGTTAGGTCCATCCAAGAATGGATGGTCTTAACAAAAATAGAAATCACATTGCATAGAAAACTCATTTGGGCCGAAGTTTTTCATTCCATGAAGTAAACTTCCTAAGGAGGTCATAGGATGAAGAACAATATAAAAAAGGCCTTGAAATGAAAGAGATGCATTTTCAACAACAAGGATGGAATCTGTGTGAAGAAAATAGATAAAATTTGGAGCAGAAGAAATCATTTGTTCTGAAATTTTTACCACGAAGAACTATGATTTTCAGGAGTCTGTAGAACCATGAATCACTCAAAATGGCCCAGAATTTGAGAGCTACGAGATCTGCAAATTAGATCATGCTGTTCTGCCATGTACAACAACAGCATGTTTTTTGGATTCAAATTTAGGAACAGAAAATGAGAGATTATGAAATTTTTATGTGAAAATCTAGAATTCCTTGATGTTAGGCCTTGGAATTACCTAAAAATGATCTCATATGAGTGAGATGTGGGTTCTGCAACTCAGGCCATACAAAAATACCCATCAGGACAGCAATGGAGTTTGTGAGCTCAAAATGTTGGACGGAAGTATCTATCTGTCCTGAATTTTTGTGAGATTAAAGAGGACTTTAAGTGTGTTATTTGGAATTATCAGAATCTTTTTTTTAATCGAAGGAGATATGGATGATGCAACATAGAAATACTGTGTATTGCAGCAACCCATGCACTGTTTTAAGTCTTTAAGATTCAAGCAAAAATTTGTAAAATCATCATGAAAAGTGATCTAAACCTCCCTTAAACCATTTTAGTGGTGAGATTTCCCTCATAGGAACAGGGCCAGCTCTTTTATCTTGTCAATTTTAATGGGATCAAAGAATTAAAGTATATGCATGAGCGCAAGTATGTACATAGTGGGGTGACCTAACATCTTTACAATTTCATAATTCTTTGAAATTCCACCTTCACCTAGGCTTCTAGTGCCTTGGTGTATGGCAGATATTTACCAAGCTACTTCATATGGTGTGTTCTTAAAGAAGAATAAAGGAGATGTAATTTTGGCCACAAGCAAATATGGATTCTATATGGTCTAAACGTGCCATCTCTTCCTTTAGGCTGTGTTTGGAACTTGGATTTTAAAAAAAAGAAAAGAAAAGTAAAAAGAAATGGAAAAGAAAAGAAAAGAAAAGAAATGATAAGCGTTTCTTTACAAGTGTTTGGTTAAGATGAGAAATAAAAAGAAAAACATATCAAATTCCGGTGACTTTTGATGACTTCCCAGTGAGATCTCATATATTCCGACAAGGCTGATTAGCTGCCAAGGAAAGACAAGATATGTTGCAAGTGAGGTTGAAGTGTTGGAGGGTGCTCTCCACCTTTCTTTTCTTTTCTTTTGAAATCTCTACCTTTTTGGGGCGAAAGGTTTTGATCCTAAAAGAGCAAATTTTTCAAATTATTTTCTTTCCAAATCTCTATCCCCACCTCTTTCCTTTAACTAAACAGGAGAAAGTGCTTTCTCAAGCATTTTCTTTTCTTTTCTCTCAAAATCCAAGGTTCCAAACACAACCTTATTACTTGGGCTTTCCATCCTATCAAAGTGTAATTGAGGGTTTTTAAGCTACACAAGTAAGATAGGCTTAGCATACATAGAAGGCTCACATATAAGAAAACGAGAAAATAGTGAGAAGGGATAAAGAAGAGAAGATGGGAGTAGGAGTATGAAAGACTTACTTGTCACATTCCAAACCTAGAGATCTCATTGGAGTCCCTAAAGATTTGAAATAGTAACTCTCACTCCATTCCACATGGGAGTGGTAGTCAATACATTGCCAAACACGTTGGATCCATTAAGAAAATTATAAAATCTGGAATTAAAATACTTTAAAAATATCCAATCACACAAACAGCGAAAATAACTACTCATAGTCTCATGCTTCAATCAAAACCTACTAACCACTGAAAATTTAACCTACTAGTGCTAACAATAAACTAAAGCCCAAAGACAATGAATCCTACTGCAAAATCTACTATAATCATCCATCAATGTTCTCATTATAACTAATATCTTCATCATATGCTCATCCTTTGTCTTGATCATTATAGTCCTGCTATCCTCCATCTATAGATCCTGAAATATAGTTGCTTGAAAGCATAAGCTACACTTAGCTTATAAGTAAACAAATCAAAACAATATTTAAGAATGAATTAGGGATAAGGCTACTATCCATTGGTATTCCCATAGACAGAAACAAAATATTAGTATATGCAATATGACATGTTGTAATATGCAATGAAATATGATATGTTGTGATGTGCAATGCAATATGATATGCTGATTCAATTATTAATGAATGCAATGCATGCTTATGCAGCAATATATATATATATATATATATATATATATAATCATCATGTGTGATTCAAGCATAATCATATGAAATGCAATATGCATGCTGTTTGGCATACGAAGAGTGAATGTCCCACACTAGATCCAACCCTTGGCTATCCAAGATGAAAACCATCCCTTGAATACACGGCCATAATAGGGGGTTATTCTATGTCCGCGCCGTAGTTTCTAGGGCTTCACCTGACCTAATGGGCGCAATCCCTATATCTTATTTTTGATCACGGAACGCATCCAGGGCCTCACCAATGTGATATGTCCCTTCTGAACCATACATTAGCCGATCTACTAACAGAATTTCACTTGATCCTTTGTCCACAAAACAAGCAATTGTGTCTCAAGACAAGAATCAAATTTGGTCTATTGGGATAGTGACTCCCTCAACACATGCAAATCAGTCCATCTGGGACTTTCTCACTTATATTGTAATTTCCAGATTACAATACCTCTCGGTTATGTCCATAAATTCTAGAAATATAGATTTATGGGGTCAAGTCAATGCATTAGAAACAATCAAGGTCTAGATGCTCTATAAGCATATGTTGTGCAATGTAAGTGGTGCAATTAACTAACCACTCGTTTGTGTATTTGAACATGTGCAATATAATCTGTAAAATATGATCATAATATGCTTTAAGATGATAATAATCACAATAAAAAGTCACATGTTGGGCAAACATAGCAAGTCTCATCAATAAGTAGTTTACGTCAAATATGCATCAAAATCAAATTCTAGCACCACAAACAATCTCAACTAGGTATTTTAGATATGCTGGTAAAGTTTTATGCAAATCGGACAAAGTTGAGTTTTGGGGGTACACCCCCGACCTTGCGGCTAGTTTGCCAACAGGGTCGCGGCAACCTTGCAGTAGACCGCCAATCCTCGGTAGGCTAACAAGTGGCCAAATAAAAAAACACAGAGGTCGGTAGGGCGCGGCACATCGCTAGGTGATCGACACCACCTAGAACTTAGCGGTCTACCTCTAGTCTGAATACACTCGGGAAAAATCCCAGAAAATCATAAAAAACTCCACTAAAGTCCTTTAAACCAAAAATTTAATTAAACATTCATCATGGAACTAAAATCCGAGAAAAGCCTATAGTTTAGAATACAAAACAACTTATGTAACATACCTTGATCATCATATGATTGTTAAACCCAGAAAATTATACCTTTGATCATACTTTAATTAAGGAGTAGAAGAAAGAGATTTTAGAGAGATATGCTATGTCACTCATACTCAAGGAATATAACATATATGCCTATTTCATATCAAAAATAGAGTTTTATCTGAGTAATTACCTCGAATTATCGATGGTGTTGAGTAGAACACCTACTTCTTCTTCAAAGTCTGAATCTTCTGCAATTCTTCAATCTCCGGCCTTTGAACTTCTCCCCAGTTGCTGTACTCTTCTTCCCTCTCTTCTATTCTCTTGGAATATGATCCATATGTCCAAGTCTTATTGTTTTATAGTTTTCAGTTCTTAATTTCCTTTAGATCAGGAGTCCTTTTTAGCTTAGGTTTAGTTTTAATTCTTAACCCTTAGATTAGCTTAGTTAAGTCCTAACCATTAGATTAAGAGTCCTTGTTTTAGTTGAACTAATATTAAGTCTCTTTTAGTTATTGAATCCTAACTTAATTAGAACTAGTATTCCTCCTATTAATTTCCAGCCATTAGATTAGATTAAGAATTCCTACGAAATCCTAGCCCTTCATTATAACTTATGAGAGTTTTAATTGTGTGTGTGTTGACAAGTCAAAGTCAAACTAATGAGCTAATTTACTAAAGTTTTAAATTACTCCCTATTCTTTTATTAATTGCACATTAACCCTATGGATTTAGTTTGGGTTATTACGTTACTAGAATTTGAATAAGAATTTATCTATGTAGCACTCATACACGTGCTTACTCCTAGGGCTGTCAACGAGCCGAGCTAGCTTGGCTCGAAATTGGGCTCGGCTTGTACGAGCTAAGATTGAGCTCTATAATTAGGCTCGCGAGCCGAGCTTAAGCTCGAAAAAATGCTCATTATCTTAACGAGCTCGAGCCGAGCTTGGGTAGGCTCGGCTCGGTAAAGCTCGGCTCGGCTTTGATATGAGATTATACATCTATATTCCTATATCTTATCTTATATATTAATATCAAATACATATGTTAATATATTATACTATATATAATAATAATTATCAACTATAATATCAATGTATTTGTACTAGTATAAGTTTTTTTATGAGTTGAACCTTTTATAAACCCAATTTTTTGCGAGCCGAGCTTTTGCTAACCGAGCTGAGCTTTAACGAGCCTGAGCCCCAAATTTTTTAACGAGCCTGAGCCTTGCTCAAGGTTTACGAGCCTGAGCCGAGCTGGGCAAAGCTCGGCTCGGCTTGTTTACAGTCCTACTTACTCCTTGCTTGAACAACTCCAAGCATAGAAAACTCTAGGCTTCTCTACTGTCCTTCGTCTCTTCTCTTTCGCCTTTTTTTTTTGTTTTTGTTTTTGTGGGGTATTCAATGAGAATTTTCCTAGTTGAAAGGGACTTTTGGTAGAGTTTCTCTAGGCTTAGAGGAAGGCTTGAAAGATTGTGTTTGACTGATGAGAGATTGGGTGTTTTTTTTTTTTTTTCCTTTAATTTTTATTATTTGTTTTAGGCATTTCCAAGGGCAAAAAGGCTATTTTGGTTCTTCTGAAAAGAATGTAGGAATATAACTCTGAAAAAAGTTTCTTGTGTCTCATACCAAGAAGGAATCTCCTCCCCCTTTTGAGAACAAACTGCTCAAAATGAAGAAATTCTGGCCTAAATGTCATTTTTAAGCTTGGTTTAATTAGAAATCAGAATGAAGAAGAAAGGGGGCAGCATATTCTTTCTTTTTCTTTTTTCGATGTACCTTATCAGTTCGTTCTGGATATTTATAGGTATGCTTAGATATGAAGCTTAAAAACTTCATACGTGGTCCTTTATCACATAATCTGGCACATGCTAGGCTTATCGAAGACCAGGTCATGTCATCCGCTTGATCACATGAATTTTAATGATACAATTTATTTTTTCAGAATTTTTCGTTAGGGTTATTAAATCAACACCTTTTAAAATGAAATAATATGATAAGAGATTCATATGTATCGGGTCAATCTGATAGTTGACACATTTGATCTTCTTAATATGTATCGGTTCAATCTGATAGTTGACACATTTGATCTTCTTAATAGCTCCTAACTTATGGATGCTCTCAATCTATTGAAAAATCCATAAATGTGCTCAGATTAGATTGGCATTGCTTCTTTAAATATTGATCATCCAAAAGAAATTGCGATTATTGTAGGATTAAATTCATCTGATCTAGCTCTTGTTTGGCACATATCGTCTCTATAGGAGTGTAGGACCCATGAGGTGGTGGATCCTGAATGATTTCTAATGCCCCACATGTGTATAAATCTGATTGGCAGTCTTCAAACAAAGCGGTGAGATCAATGGTCTAAGGCATTTGATTGAGATGATATTCGACAGACTTGCTCTTTCATTTGAGACCTATCATGTGGTCAATTTTGACTTATTTGGAAATCCAAAATTGTGCCAAATCAGATAGGCATGCTTCCTACCACTAAAAGCAAGTAATGAGGTCATAGATCCTGTTGTTCGTTTTATAAGCAAATAAGGTGAAATCAGAAACGAAAGATCAAAATATGCATACAGATTTACGTGGTTCGGTGTAGTGCCTACGTGCTACGTCCACAGGAGAAAAGTGGTTTCCACTATTTTAAAGAGAAATAGGGTTACAACTTATATCTCCAACTCGGTAGATGGAAATTGCCTAGGCGAGGCTAACGAGCCACGAGGCCCCCCAGGTTCCCCCCCATTGGACCTAGAGACTAGTGTAATTAACTTTATCTGAATATGAGCCAGTATCTCTAACAGATCCCAATGTTGTCAGATCGCCTAGGCGACAGACCTGCCTATTGCCTAGACGATTAGGCGCTCGTTAGGCGACAATTTTTTTTTTTTAGCTCTATAGTGAATCAATCACATTTGTAGCATATATAAATGCATAATATGCACTAATTTGAAAAAAAATAATTAACATAATATGATTCCTACCTACATAGCCTAAAGCGATGAGCCATCACATAATATATTTGCTATGGTTTAATGAAATAAAATCCAACTTAAAAATCAGGTTAAAGAATTATGAAAACCTGATTTGAAGATTTCATTAAATTAAATGACACAAAGAAAAAACAGAAAAGTAGAATTATCAAGAAAAAAGGGGAATGGTAGGTTTGGCTTTAGTTTCATGTCAAAAAAATTACAATAGTAGAGAAGAGAGAAGAGAAGAGGGGAGAGAGAAGGAAGGAGGGAGGGAAGGTGAGAGAGAGAGGCAACTGTTGGCGTATATTTAATATGGATAGTTTCTAATTAGTACCCTTTTAAGAACTTATGCGTTAAACTAAAATTTGAACTTATCTTTTTTATCAAACTTGTCCTATAAAAATTATCCTAATATTTACTAAGATAATAATATATAAATTATTATATATTATTAAACCATACGTACTAATAGATGAGATTAAAAATAGAAGATGAGATAATTGTTTAAGACCAACTACTAATTTCAATTTTATTAAAAATATATAGATAGTGAAATAGATAATAATTTATAAATTTTATGTAAACTATGTGCAATATATTAATACGTAAATGTTTTTCTAACATGAAAAAAAATAGATTAAACTAGGCGACTGCCCGGGCAAAGAGGTGACTAGGCGATTGCATAGGCACATTGTGCCTTGCAACCATCGCCTCACCCTCTGAAAAAAATGGCTAGTTGCCTAGGTGCCTAGGCGAGCGCCTTTAACAACACTGATTGATCCAATCAAGATGATTTTTGGCGCGCTTGATTTCTTTAGCGAGATCTATCAGGTGGTTGGTATTAATTATAAGATTTGGGTTCAAATTTGATGCCTTGACTGGATTCTTAAACCTCCAACCATAGATTTTTTCCTCTTTTTATTTATTATTATTATTTAATTATTTTTCCTTTTTGTTTTTATGCTTTGGAGGATGTCTAAGAAAATTCTGATTGATTTCTCATGCAATTTTGGGCTGCGATATAGTAAAAGCCTAATTTGCTCCATTTAACTTATGTTCCATCCATAAGTTAATGGACACTTTCCTTTTCTTTCCATTGTTTCCCCATTCATTTTAAGGTTGACAGACTTTTCATTGAAAATGGGTCTCTTTTGGAGAAGTACTTTCCAATTGGCCTACGTTTTCCAGTTAACCAAACACACAAATTCTGTTGGAAAGTTCATTTTCCTTTCCTACAAATTCTTTCTAATTAAACATAATCCATATGTTTTAGGCCATTTGGATATATTTGAATCTTTTGCCAGGTAGGTGTTGCTTTACACTGTTGTTCATTAAAGCAAACAACAAAAAGTTGATTTTGAATTTTTCATTTTCCCAACAGCTTTTTTTAATTTTGAGGGAACAAACTTTGTTGATTATTATCTTTGTTTTGCCTCATACTTCTATTTATTTGATTTCACATTTTTACTTATTATTTCATGGTTATGCAGATAATATAACATGGGTTTCCAGTTTGTATAGGTATAATTCATGTACATAGGGCTTGGCTTCTATTGCTTTTACAGTAATATAGTCATCTTACCAATCAGGAAAAAATGAAGCTAGGCAATAGGTTTATCGCTTGTGAAAGATAAACTCTATATCAAGTTTTTCCTATTCGAAAACCAACTTCATCTAGTGAGGGAGATATTGTTCATGGGCATACCCTTGGATGAGATGTTGTTTGCTGATATGATCTCACTAGATGGAGGGTTGCTTTTGTAGTTCCTTTGTCCTTTCTTTTCAGTTGCCTTGCATTTTCTTCTTTTTGCATCATGGGCTGCCCATCCCCTCTTTCGTGAGTTCCATTGAACTATTTTTTTACACATTCTCTGTCTTACTTTTTAACGAGTTTTCTTTGTTACTTGCAGAAACAAATGGCATCATATACAATTTATTGAAAAATATAATAATTAATATTTCATGTTTCCTATCTACGTAGCCTTGCATGATAAGCAATCACATAATAAATTTGCTAAACTCTGAATGAAATGAAATGTAATTAAAAAAATCAGTCTAATTTGATGAAAAATCATGCAACAATGAGCAAATATTATAGCAATTGATGCACTCCAATCTATCACATACGTTAATAAAGATGAAGACTGAAGCTAGGGAACTGGGGAAGGGTTTAAAAGAGAGAAGGAATCCAAAATGAACCAGTTTGGGGGGGGGGGGGG
>JAUPMG010000014.1:22901683-22911825 GCA_031762675.1 Pachysandra terminalis
TTTTAAGGACGATCCAACTTTTGGATCGGCCGGTATTGTCGATCCAGATCGACCTACAACCGATCCGTTCAAAGACCCTGAGACTTAAAACCCTGGATGATGTGGAAAATAGAATACGAGTTCTGTCCTAATATGTTACATGGAACCAAACACTACAATTTGGCATCTGCTGGCATCAGGCAAATTAATTCTCTTAGCTTGCAATCCTTCGGACTAATCAACGTTTGGAAACTGCTAGTAACTGTGACAACTTGGGCGCCTTAAATGGGTTTGGGTTGGGATGACACCTTTAAAATCAGGTTGCTTGGTGGGTTAGGTCAGAAATTACCAGCTCTATATAGAGCTTGCATTCATTGGTTGTAATTAGGGGTGGCAAATTCAGACCTCGTCAACCGGTCCAGTATTTTAGTATGTTGGCTCGGGTCTGATTGACCATGTCCTGACAAAACCAAACCAGACAACCCATGGCCACCCTAATGGTAAATAACGGTATGTAGTACAGATCTCATGTAGTGCTTTCAATGCCATCCACATGTCGACGATTTTGGAAGTATCAACACAAAATCCAAGAGAAATCGTCAGATTTCCCTTTTCCCTACAACGCGAGATAAAAAATATTTTTTTTTTTTAAAGTCGTATAAAATTATGAAAACATAAAAAAATAGTTAGTAAAAATTATAAAAGCATTATATCTACTTTAATTGGATGTATTACTTTTTGACTTTTTGTACAACTAGAGTCTAGAACTGATAGCTCGATACTACAACATCAACCCTAACCCCCCTCAACTAATGGTCTTGATTAAAGGAGTCTTTTTTTTTTTTTTTTTTTTGTATGTTTTGATGTATTAAAGTATATTTAGACCTCAATTATGCTCATCTAGGAATTGCGATCAAAATTCCATCAAAAAATTAAAAATTTCCTCAATTTCCTATTTTTTCCCCAGATGACACGACATCTCAAGAAATGTCACAGATCTTACCAGTTTGCGATATGTCTTACAACGTCGACATTGCAAACCTTGATCTCATGACAACCATACCTGATTGGCCTGTTTCATTTTATGCAAGAATCATGTGTCAGGAAATTAAACCAAAGAGAAACTAAAAAGTTAACAAGAATATTAACAATGTTTTGATCTGGTAAGTTCAAAAAGGCCAGAGCTTTAAACAAGAGATGCTTCCTTTGGCCAATTTGTAGACAGGATGAGCCAGATTAATTGGTTACCTTGACAGTCTCGCATGCATTGAGACTAATTTAGTCCAAACCAGAAGACATGATAGCTGGAGAACTACTCACATATGATACAGAAGAGATAGGCCTCTAAACCATTTATTTGCTCTGCATCTGTACTTCCCGATAAATATGCCACTTTTTGTATCTCTGATGCCCAGGTAAAACAGGTCTAAGTCGAAGAGCAGATGTACAATCCAAGCAACAACATCCTCTTAAATTCTTCACGCAGTCATTGCAGCATCTGAGAAAAGATGAAACAATTGAATAGGGTACAGAATACTTGAGGCATTTTCTCTAACTGGGTAGATAAACGTCCACGATGCTAAGCTTCTATTAGTTTAACATGTCCATGTCCCAAAACCACACATAAAACTCTGGTTCCTATAACAGAAATAACTCATCTGAATGGGCTGTTGGCCACATACGCATTAATTTGAAGGTTTTACTCTGATCTGTAGCATTCATTAGTCCACTTATATGTCGATGCAAACAAAATCGTACTAGTCAATCAGGAACATCCAAATACAAAGCCGAACCTTGAATCAGTCACTGAAGCAACTCGGATGTCTATTTACAGATGTAGATGCATATACAGTTACAAGGACAAGAAGATTTAGAAGATCAGAGCAGATATGGATATGAATGTACCAACAAATTTGACATAAGAATATTTTCAATTCTTTGCTTCTTTGAGTAAATGTTTAAGCAACTACAATGTAGCTTACAATTGAAAAACATGCAATGGCTCTATAGCAGGACTATTTCATGTTTATATAACAAATGGGAAAATCAATAGAGTTTAGAAAGGTACAATTAAAACGTGATTGTCATTTTCATAGAACCATTAATGATTGGATTGCCTCAAAAGAGCATAACTAAGTACTGGAAAGCATTTAGATGCTCCAGACTAAAAAAACACAAAGATGTCATGTTCAGGCTACACTGATGGTTCTTTACTGTTAAATGGTCAAGATGAGAGTTTTGCAAGTTCCCCACTAAAAACCCTCTGCTTCCAAAGTTTCATGACCCAAACATACACGGAAGACTGAACCTAATCACTTGGTTTTCAAGACCATATGAATATTTATTTCAACTGTCATCAGAACTGATTGCATGGTTAGGATCATTTAATCAATTGTATGTAAAGGTTGCAAACGAACCGGATCACGTACCTTAATGCACATGAATTTGAATATGCAACGGAAGATCTCTATCGAACCGAATGTCGTCCCATGTCGGTACTAGAACCACACACAATAGTGTCCACACTCAATCGACAGATCACAAGTACGGAAATCTGTAGCAAACCAGATCTCCAATGGAGAAAGAAGAGGTGAAGAGAGAGAGATTCTCTAGGGTTGGAGTATCCAACATATGGAGCCTTGGGGAAAAGGGGAGGAGTCTTCTATCTATAGAAGACTCAACTACACCTTGGACTCTTATCTCCTAAACAATAGGAGAGAGTCAAACCACACTTAGTCTCTCACCAAGTATGAACATCCGAACCAATGTGGGGACCGGGTCGGCCCATCCTGGTGGGCCAACCAGGTCGATCCAAGCCTAAATATCCAACATCTCCCACTCGTACATAGTATGCACAAAGTGTGCTTCTCTCTCATATACATAAAACCTTCCTATCATGGATGCTAATCATACAGGTTGTTGAGCATGCGAACAATGAGCACATATAATGAGCGAGCGACTCCATATCAAGTTCCATAAAATTGACACGGAAATATACTCTCAAAAATATCGCCTATGCCCCTGACTCATTTGGTCACATCAGATTGAGTATTTCTAACCCCTTATGAGCTCAAGCTCAAATCTCTATACTCAAAAACTAGATTCATAATAATGTGCTCATTTAAAATAATTTATATAGCCTACATGTATATCATATACATATAAGTAAAAAATGTGAAACATCAAAATGATAATTTCAAAACATGAGTACATTTGTCTATGAATCGTATCTCTCTAAATGTGATGCCAAGTAGTCTTCCCTAAGCGCCATGCCATTTAGCTCTGACCTAACTGTTTTCCCAATCAAACCCCCTTTAGACCATATGATGCATGGCCACGAGAAAGTATGCTAGAGTAGCGATCATCAGATCTAACTTCACGATATGATCAAAGGTAAATAAGGGTATAAGTTGATTCTCACAAAGATCACCCTAATCTCACACAGCAAGGAAATAAGGATCCATTCATTTGTTCTCAAACGTCAAGTCGCTACTAGCACATGTGGTATGCAACACATGTTACGGTGGAGTTCTGGGTCCAGCCAAGAGTATGTCAACCTCCATCACTGTACGGATCTTATTCTAGTCGCAATCCATGCACCTAACCTAAGCTCCTTAATCCAAGTCACAACTCTCAAGTGCCTTGATTATGGTTTCACATCTGGCTTCATCAGGTAAAATTCGATTCCCTAAGGAATCTCATCTTGGCTCTCCCAGGGCGACATATAACTCAAAGAGTCCTCTTAATGCCCCCGATGACACAAGTCATCTTAATGTCTCATCCTACTCGCAATGCATGTACCAGCGTTGGTCGATGTGTGAGAAGTCGACCACTAGCCTGGTGACATATCTATCCATATCCTCATAATATGGAGGTAATGTGTGTAAAGTGTGCATGAAATACACAATCTCATGCCTCGTGAAACGATACTCTATTAAATTTTCACACATGAAATATAATGTACTATGAGATGTATACATAACAAATGTAATTAAAAACTGTACTATCTAACACAAATCAAAATCTACGTAATCTCATCTCTTTGACAAGAACCTTAAAAGTTTGTCTAGCTATAGGTTTAGTCATGGAATCAGTCGTCATCTACTGAGTAGAGACACGTGTAAGGGACACCTCTCCATGTGCAATTCTGCCTCTGATGTAATGATAGCGAATGTCGATGTGTTTCGTCTAGCCAGGATATTTGGAGTCTTTGGCGTAGGCCAATGCAGTCATGCTATCACTATAAATGGTGATTGGCCCTACACCTACTCGAAAGACTCCAAAATCCTATAAGAATCGCCTTAACCATACGAATTCCTGGATGGCTTCACAACAAGTTATGCACTCCGACTCCATAGTGGACAATGCGACGCAGACTTGCTTTTTGCTACTCCAAGAGATGGTCCTGCCACCTAGCAAGAATGTGCATCCTAACATCGACTCCCGACCGTCTAGAACACCTGCCCAATCCGCATCGTTGTAACCTCATAGTTACAAATCTACTCCTTGAAAGCAAAGAATGTAATATGTTGTCCCACTTGGTATCGAAGAATACGTTTCACTGCCTGCCAATGAGTCTGCCAATTGCGAAACTAATATGAAGTCGTGTACACATCATAGCATCCATCAGACTTCTTACAGCCCTAGCATAGGGAACAAGAGCCATCTATTCCTTCTCTTCCTCCGTCTATGGACAAAGATCAAGATGTAATGAAGCACCCTTCTTAATAGGAATGTTAATGGATTTAGCATCGTGCATTCTGAAATGCTTAAGTACCTTCATTATGTAAGTCTCTTGGGACAAACAAAGAAGCCTCTTAGTGCGATTCCTATGAATCTTAACACTAAGCACATAATCTGCCTCACCATATCCTTCATCTCACAACCGAAGGAAAGCCACTCTTTGGTGGCAACAATCATCTCCCTGTCATTCCTTGCTATCAATATGTCGTCAACATATAGTGACAAGATAAGAAAGCTCCTACCATAGTGTTTAACAAACACACAATGGTCTTCCTCGATCATTGTGAAGCCACTCCATAATGGCTCGATGGAATCGAAGATACCACTGTCTGGATGATTGTTTTCGGCCGTATATGGAGCGTTTGAGTTTGCAAACTCTGCATTCATACCCCTCGGCCACGAAACCCTCTGGATGATCCATATAAATCTCTTCATCCAGTTCTCTATTGAGAAATGCAGTTTTGACATCCATCTAGTAAAGTTCCAAATCTAAATGTGCGACAATAGCTAGAATGAGGCGAATGAAGGCAAATCTCACTACTGGTGAGAATGTCTCGTAATCTACTCCCTCTCTCTGCGTGTAATCCTTCACCACGAGACGAGCCTTGTATCTCTCTACACTTCCATCTACCTTGCGCTTGACCTTTAAAACCCATTTGTTTCCAATGTTCTTGCGTCTAGGGGGGAAGATTAACAAGTTCCTCGACTTGGTTCTTCTCCATGGAAGTCATTTCATCTTGCATGGCAGTCATCTACTTCTGCGAAGTAGGTGAAAATAATGCCTCCCAGTATGAACCAGACTCATCATCATCAAGCGTGGCAACCATGAACAACTCACTCTAAACCGTAACACGACGACGAGGAATTTGTCAACAACTACTATGTATGGGATTGTTGGAATCTGTGTCCTCTGGGACACTACCCCACTATCCACAACATCTATATAAACCGTAGGGTCCTGCTAAGAACCGACGTTTTCAATGGTGTTTGGATATGCGGTGATCTCTGTTGATCCCAACTCTAGCTCATTCATCTCGAAGATCTCTAGATTCATCTCTAATCTCTTCCTGCTTGGGAAATCATCCTCAATGAAATCCACATCACATGACACTGTGTTAACCTCCATTGGCCTATTCAGGGACAAAGACGTAGCCCTTAGAATGCTCTGAGTATCTAACAAAGATGCACTTAACGACTCTCTTGTCTAGCTTCCCTCTCTGGTGGGAAGGCACATGAACATGATCTGTCGATCCCCATGGTCTCATGTAAGTTAGGTCAGGCGCTTTGCCTGTCTATAATTGGTATGGTGTGCTAGGAACTAACTTCGTAGGAACATGGTTCAAGATGTAGGTTGTAGTCATCAGTGTGTCTCCTTAAAAGCTAATGGGTAGGGATGCATGTGCCATCATCGACCTCACCATGTCTAACAAAGTACGGTTCCTTCTCTCTGCAACACCATTCTGCTGAGGTGTTCCTGGGATTGTCCGTTGCCTACGGATTCCTTTTTCTTCACATAACTCTAGAAACAATCAGATAAATACTCGTGTCCTCTATCGGTACGGAGAAACTTCATGTGTCAATCCAACTGGTTATTGACTTTAGCCACTAAACGTCTAAAGCAATCTAATGCTTCTGACTTGTGGGAAATCAAGTACACATAATTGTATCGCGCGTAATCATCTATGATGTGATGAAATAGGACTCTGTCAGAATGGACAAACTCCAAAGGTACAGATGCTGTTACTACCTATCGAATGGTTTCCTACATGACTTACCAGCCAAACAATGCTCACAAATGGGTAATTGAACCTTGGCAAGCGATCTCAATAAACTTGCTCGAGCCAATCGATCATCCTCTCTAGTCCTATGTGGCCTAGTCTAGCGTGGCATCTCAATGAATTAGAAATAATAACATCATTATTGGAAGTCAAATAAGAAACCAAATTTGCATCACTTGAATTATTAGTATCAAGTTTGAACAATAAGTCAGAATTAAATCCTCTACCATATAAAACCGACTTCAAAGAAATGGAGACACAATCTCTATTGAAAATGACAGAAAAACCTAGTCCAAGTAACGCTACTACTGAGACAAGACTACGAAAAATGGCGGGTGTATAGAGTACGTCATGAAGCATCAGTGCGCAGGTATCTCACATCTAAAGTAGGTATGTGCCAACTCCTAGCACATCCACACTGGTATTGTTCCCCATGTATTACTTTTTGATTCCCACCAGCTGGTATCCATTTGTAATCCACGAACCCATCTCTGTCTTTGGCTATGTGTCTGCTCGCTCTGAAATCTACAATCCAATCAGCATGATTTTAAATTTCGCTAGCATGCCGGTGAAATTTTGCCAATATCTAAGTTGGTGGTATGAAATTAGGGAGGAATTCGCTGAATTCCCCCATTTCCACCATCTCGACGAAATATCAGCGAAATGTGGCGAAATATCGACGAAATGTACCAAAATTTCGCCGAGATTGTGGAATTTCGCCAAGATGGTGGATTTTTCTTTTATTTTTATTTTTTTTGCTCTCGTGGAATGTAAAAGAATTCCCCTTCCCAAAAAGTTAAAATAAAAGAGTTGCAAACCCCTGATTTCTTCTGATTTCTTCTGATCCTTCTATTTTTTTATGATTTTATACACTTTTGAATCTTCTTCAAGATTTAAGCTTCGGGTGGCTTATTGGACGTTCGTTCTTGAGCCGACTTGAGGTAAATCTATTTTTTTCATGATTTGCATATAAAAAATTAATCAAATGACTTCAAATCATTATATGATATGTAACAACACCCGATCTATCAATGGATGTTGTTACTTTGATTTTAATTTTCATACTATAATATATAATTATATTTATATATACATTCATGATTTGTTTAGCGCTTTGTTGTTCGATTGATCATCGATCTATGATTCTATGATGAATGATGATCACTTCACTTGAAGTCTTGAACTTGATTAAATAGGGTCATATTTTGACTTCCTTTTGTGTCTATAAATGATGAGCCATTTACATGTGAACTTTATTTTTTTCCTTACAAATAAAACTACAAGGTACATGACTGAGCGCATCATACTTGCCTAACTATGTGTAAATGTATATGTATGCATGTGTTTTTTCATATTTTAGGTTTTTTAGGTGTTTTTTGACCTCATTTAAACCTTAAAAAAAAATTGGAATCAAAATTTCCTCGAAAAATATACGTTTCCCAATTTTCTCCAACCTGGCGAAATATGGCGAAATATTCCACCATGCCAACAAAATATCGGCGGCATGCCGGCAAAATTTCGCCAGACAGTTCTGGCGAAATGTCTGGTGAAATCGAAATTTAGAACCTTGCTAATCAGGACTAGAATGAGCAAACAAGACATCAGTGCAAAACATGCAACACAAGTCAGAGGTTGGGTTAGTTCGTACTTGCTTCTGCTTAGTGCAATCACGAGTGCAGTGTCCGAACTTGTCATAGTTGTAGCAGATTACTTTGGACATGTCTTTCTTTCCTCTACGCTTCTCTCTAGGGCGCTTTCTCAGTTGTTTCCCCCTGTTGAGGGTGCCTTACCCTTGCGCTTGCGCCTAGACCTGGATGTCTTGCACTTCACTGGTTTTGCTAAGAGCGTAGTATTGTTAAACCTTATGGTCTAATGCTCTACCTTGAGCTCAAGATGATGCGCCAAATCAGTGAACGTTTTAATGTTCTCAATGTGCGTCATGGTAAGCGTCATGTACTCCCATGAGTCAGGCAAGGATCTCAGAACAGCGAGACTCTGTTGTTCATTAGTCAGGTTGTTCCTAGCGACTTTCAAATCACATATCATAAACGACATTTTCCTAATATGCTCAACCATACTCAACCTGGGAGCCATCTTGTAGGTCTCAAACTTCATCGTCAGTGCATGTAATCTAGTAGCCGAGGTACCAACGAACGCGAGTTCCAGTGCATTCCACATCTCAAGTGTAGTCCTATAGGCCCCGAATTCGCCAATAAGATCATCGTGCATGCTGCTCAACATAATAAAGCGTGCACGACAATCCTTCTTGGCCCAAGTCTGATAGACCTCCATGTCTCTACAATACTGAGCAGTGGTCCCCTCCTCAGGGTAGGCTAGGCTAAGTTATGTGATAAAGTCTATAGGGTCTCAGACTCATCAAGGAGATATTGGATTTCCTTATGCCAGATGACATAGTTCTTACCATCCAATTTCTCCAGCTACTATACTCTTAGCGGCCATATCATTACAATTAAATTACTCATTTAATTAACATCTCATATACACACACATTGATGATTTTGCATCATTATCTAGGACTAAACAATAATATCAATTTCTTATATATCATATAAAAAATACACTAGACCATAGGCCGTAATGCATAATCATCACCAATACAATAAAAATTTAATACTACTTTTAATCCCTAATATGCAAAACCCATCTAGGAAATTAATTAATCTCAACTCAGATTTTATTCATATGTTAATCTCATATAAGCATGCAAATAACTAATTTAAATCATGCCACAGTACTCTAACATGTCATATAAAAGGGCACAACTTTAACTGGAATCAAAACAAATTAATTCTGTTTTTTCTGGGTCCTTCAGTTAACCAAAGGGTCCTCTTTAGTTAACCGAGGGGGGCTACGGTTGGTCTTTCGACTGATTGAAGCCTTTTCGGCTCGAATTATAGCAAGCAAGTCTGTGTTGTTTTGTCATTCCTTGGTTAACCAAGGGGTTCCTTCGGTTAACCGAGGAGGGCTTCGGTTGGTCTTTTGATCGACCGAAGCCTCTTCGGTTACAATTACAATAACCTCACATGTTCTCTGTTCTGGGTTGTTCGGTTAACCGAACAACTCTTCTGTCAACCGAAACCCCTTCGATAGACCGAGATCCCCTTCGACCTATCAAAGGCTACGAATCTGGGTCTTTCAAAAACTTACTCTAATTCTCTTCGATCCATCATTGTTTAGGTGTTAAAAGGCAATAATTAACACCCCAAAACAATGATCATAATGTATGGTTGCACAAACGATCCTCTCATGATCATTGATGCAACTATGCATTGTATGTGTTGTTTTCTGTAAAAAAATAACTAGGTGGCCTTTTAGATGAGGTTTCCCGACATAACTCAATCCAACAAAGACGAATCACATCGGCACTGATACCAATGAAGGTTGTAAACAAACCGGATCACGTACCTCGATGCACACGAACACGGATCTGCAGAAGAAGATCTCTATTGAACTAGATGTCGTCCCAAGTCGGTATGTGTGATTACTAGAACCACACACAGTAGTATCCACACTCAATCGACTAGATCTCAAGTATAGAAATCTGAAGCAAACCAGATCTCTAATGGAGGAAGAAGAGATGAAGAGAGAGAGAGAGAGAGAGAGAGAGAGAGAGAGAGAGAG
>JAUPMG010000014.1:22911925-22923358 GCA_031762675.1 Pachysandra terminalis
TACAGATTCAAAGCATCAAGTTATATGAATATTATTATGTTATATGATTTCCGTCAATTAGATAGCATGAGACAATTTATGATCTCGGTCAAAAAAAAAAAAAGGAAGCTTCAAACTAAATGGTTAATGCAAAGGAGAGAGTAATTGGATAGCATGAGACAATTTATCTTGCCTTGATTTTTTTTGTAGTTCTTCCCTTTCACCATTTTGCTTGAAGGGAACAAAAAGGTTATAAGCTTTACAGGAGAGAAACAAAATCACCTAATTAAACAAACAATTGCAAAGAATAATGATCATGATATGACAGAAAAAGGTTTAAAGGCATTTGGACTAGAACTGAAACTTGAGCAGTAATAATAATTGTAAGTGCCACTGTTTGGGTTTTGAGTAAGAAAAAATACTATTCTCAAATGGGATCATCATCATTTCTGGAGCAATGGTTTCAACATTCAATCTAAAATTATTATGAGAGTTTTCCAAGGTTGTCCAAATACAAAAAAATTAGGAGTTCTTTTGCTTCTTGGCATAGCATTCCTCCAATGGAAGGAGCTGCATTATAGGCCTGGGTGCAAGGATTATTTATAACAACCATATAATGCTAAAATAGAAGAAAATTATTGATGAGAAAAGGATTCTCTTTCTTTGCAACCTTCAGGTAATTGAATCAGTGAAGTTATTGTTGTTTTGTTATAGTAAGTTAACAAGCCTCTTGATCTAGCATCATCAAAGCCGTTTTGTCAGGTAAAAATCTTCGTTCTTCTGCAAAATTTTTCAGCTAAGCATTAATGTAATACATATTATCTAAGCACAAGGAAAGAGCCTACTTAAATGCAAGGTACTTGTAACATTCTGAAGGAGCAGTGCTATCTTTAGTTTTAGAGATAGCAATAGTAATTCTAAGCCTCAAGCCAGTTAAACAGATGAAAATAAGCTCTAGAACTAAGCCAACACAACCTGAGCGCCCACAGAGCAAGAAGATAGTAGAAATAAGAAAAGAAAAATGGGGTGAATTTTCATCTTTGGAATGTATACTTCAGTTTCCACTTTCCACAAGGACTCGAGTATGAAGATAAAATCCATCAACAAAAAAGGCAAATGGCAGTGAAAATGAAATTCTAGTAGCTAGATAAGGAACACAAATAGGCAAATGGCATGACAAGGGATACTTCAGTTCATGCTCTAAATTGATTATAAAAAACTGTCACCAAGTGATAGTCTTTTCTAGAGAAATTCTAGTCAGTATCCAGTACTAGATAAAGTATCATCAATGTTATTTTGCTCAATCAACAATCTGCTTCCTTATACATGATTGAGGGATAAAACAAACGAATCAGATCACTTGTCTTTTTGGGTAAATTCCACAAACCTCCCTTGAGGTTTGGTATAATACCCATATACCTTCCCTATCATTTTCAAAAGGAGAAATACATCCCTCTATTATCTCCACAGACATGGACCTCCCCATGTCCTCCTTTGCACTAACGGAACTTAATGGAAATCATCAATTTTTACATGTTTAAACTATTTTGCCTTTGTATATAAACCTACTCCCCTCCCACCAGTGGTGGCAGTGGTGGTGGGATGATGGTGGTGAGGGGTGGGGTGGTAGGTTTAAATACAAAGGTAAATAGTCTAAAACATGTAAAAATTGATGATTTCCGTTAAGTTTCGTTAATGCTGTTAGTGTAGAGGAGGTCCATGTCCAAATGAAGATAGAGGGGATTATATTTTTCCTTTTGAGAAGTACAGGGGAGGCATATAGGTATTATACCAAACCTCAAGGGAGGTTTGTGGAATTTACCCTATCTTTTTATGTGAATCTAGATTTGCAGTGGAAGATCTCGATCATGAACTAGAATCACCTCACGTCGATATTATACATAATTACTAGAACCATACACTAATACCCACACTCAATCAACCAGGGGTGAACTATGGAAACCTAGAACAAATCTAGTTGGGACGTTTGGATGAGAGAGAGAGAGAGAGGGAGAGAGAGAGAGACCTCCAGAACTATTCCTCACGTTGGGATGAGACCCCTTAAGATAGGGTTTAGGTGTTTTTATATTCATAGAAAAAATGTACTTCAACTCCTTGTTTATCCCAAACTCCTTATCCCATAAGGACTAGGAGAGGGCATCCACAATGGACTAGTCCCAAATGCTTGGCCCCAGTATGGACGCACCAACGATTGACCCAAATCGAGTTGGCTACCTATGAAATCCAACATCTCCCACTCATCCATAGTGGGCACTACAAGTACGCATCTTTCTTATAAACATTAGAACTCTCTATCATGGATGCTAGTCATATAAGTTGTTGAGTGTACGATCAACGAGCACAAACGAACAGGTGAGCAACTTCACATTAAGTTTCCATAAAACTAACACTGAAACACACTCTCAACAGTCTCGCCTATGCTCCAGACCCATTTGGCCACATCGGATTGAGTATTTCGAACCCTTCATGAGCTCTATCTCAGAACCATACTCAACCACAAGATTCATGATTAATACGTGATCATTTAAAATAATTCATATAATTTATATATATCGTATAAATATAAGTAAAAAAATGTGAAAATCAACGATGATAATTTTAAATCATGAACACATCTCTCCATGAATCATATCTCTAGGAATGTGATGCCAAATAGTCTTCCATGGCATTTAGCTTTGGCCCAACAGCTTACCCAGTTAAACCTCCTTTAAACTATATCTTCTATGGCCATAAGAAAGAATACTAAAGCAACAATCATCAGGTTTCTACTTCACGACATAATCAAAGGTAAATAAGGGAACAAGTTGATCCTAATTCGGATCATCCTGGGCTCACACAACAAGGAAAAAATGATCCATTTACTTGCTTTCGAAGGAAAAGTTGATACTAGCACATGTGGTATGCAACACATGCTACGGTAGAGCTCTAAACTCATCAAAGAGTATGTCAACCTTCGATATCGTATAGATCCGAGTCCAATCGCAATCTATACGCTTGGCCTGAGCTCTTTAATCCAAGTCACAGTTCTCAAGCGCCTTGATCAAGGACTTACATTTGGCCTTTTCAAGCATTATTTGATTCTTAGAAGAGAATCTCATCCTGGTTCTCCCAAGGTGACATACAACTCTTAGAGTCCTTTAAGTGCCCCCTTTGGCACAAGTCCTCTATATGTCTCATCCTGCTCGCAATGCATGCACCAAGGATGGCCACTGCGTGAGAAGTCGACAACTAGCCTGGTGACATATCATATCATATCCACATACTCATAATATGGTGGTAATATTTGTGTAAAGTGTATGTAATACATAATCTCGTGCCTTATGAAAAATAAACTCTATTAGTTTCTTATGTAGAAGATATAAAATGGGATGTCTATAAATCAAAATGTAAATAATGATTGTTCAATCTAATACAAATCATAATATATGTAACCCCATATCTCTGACATGAACTCTAAAAGCTTGTCTTGCTATGGGTTAAGTCAAGGGACCAACTGTTATCTGATGTGTAGGGACATGTCTACGGGGAATGTCTCCATGTGTAACTCTATCTCTAATGTAATGATAATAAATGTTGATGTGCTTTGTTCAGCCATGGTATCTGGGGTATTTGCGTAGGCCAATGCTGTCATACTGTCACAATAGATGTTTATAGGCCCCACGCCTCCTCTAAAGACTATAAGATCCTATAGGAACTATCTTAACAACACAAACTCCTAGATGGCTACACAACAAGCTATGTACTTTGACTCTATGGTGGACAATGATACAAAAACTTGCTTCTTGCTACTCCAAGAGATGGCCCCGCCACCTAGCAAGAATATCTGTCCTGATGTCGACTCTCGATTGTCTAGATCACCTATCCAGTTTGCATCGTTGTAGTCTCACAGCTACAAATCCGCTCCCTAGAAACAAAGCATGTAATTTGCTATTCCACGTAGGTATCGAAGACTACGTTTCACTGTCTTCCAATGAGCTTGCCCCGAGTTACTCTGAAAATGATTGACTAAACCAATTGCAAAACTAACATTGGGTTGGGTATACAACATAGTATACATCAGACTACCTATAGCACTAGCATAGGGAGTACGAGTCATCTGTTCATTCTCTTCCTTTGTTTGTGAAAAAAATACAATATGTAATTAAGCACCATTGTCGACAGTAGTATCAATGGGTTTAACATCATGCATTCTGCAATGCTCAAGTACCTTCTTGATGTAAGTCTCCTGGGACAAACCAAAAAGCCTTTTAGCACGATTCTTATGAATCTTAACTTCAAGCACGTAATCTGCCTCACCCATGTCCTTCATCTCAAAACTAGAGGACAACAACTCTTTAACGAATCATCTTCTTATCATTCTCTGCTATCAATATATCATCAACATTCAGTGATAAGATAAGGAAACTCCTACCTTGGTATCTAAGATACACACGGTGGTCTTCCTTAATCATCCTAAATCTAAAATTTATAGTGGCTCGATGGAATCGAAGATACCACTATCTGGATGACCGTTTCAGGCCGTATACAGAGCGTTTGAGCTTGAAAACTCTACGCTCATGTCCTTCAGCCATGAAACCCTCAGACTAATCCATATAGATCTCCTCATCTAGTTCTCCATTGAGAAATGCAGTTTTAACATCCATTTGGCAGAGTTCCAAATCTTAACGAGTGGCAATAGCTAGAATGAGGCGGATTGAGGTAAATCTCACAAGTGGTGAGAATGTATCCTCATAGTCAATACTCTCTCTCTGTGTGTAACCCTTCGCCATGAGATGGACCTCATATTTATCTACACTTCCCTCTGACTTGTGCTTTACGTTTAGAACTTACTTGTTCCTAGTGGTCTTGTGCCTATGGATATCATCAACAAGTTCCTAGACTTGGTTCTTATCCATGGAAGTTATTTCATCTTGCATAACAATCATCCACTTCTGAGAAGCTGGTGATGATAAAGCCTTTTGGTATGAACCAGGATCATCATTATCTAGCGTGACAATCAGAACGACTCACCCCCAATCTCCTACACGTGATGGGATTATTGGAAGCCGTATCCAGATGGACACTCGCACTGGGCAATAATCCACTTCCACTATCATCAACGTCCATAGGATTCTGCTAAGAACCTATGTTGTCAATAGTGTTTGGATATGGGGTGATCTCCGTTGATCCTAACGTTGTCTTAGCCATCTCGTAGAGTTCTAGATTCATCCCAAATCTCCTCCTGCTCGAAAAATCATCCTCGATGAAATACACATCGTGCAACTCAATTTATGTTGACCCACATTGGTTTGTTCAGAGACAAAAATGCAGCCTTTAGAGTGCTTTAAGTATCTCATAAAGATGCACTTAACGACTCTTTTGTCTAGCTTTCCCGTCTTGTGGGAAGGTACATGAACATAATCTGTCGATCCCGAAGCTCTCATGTGAGTCAGTTCAGGACTCTTGTCCGTTCGTTACTAGTATGGTGTGCTATGAATTGACTTTGTAGGGACACATTTCAAGATGTAGGCTACAGTCATAGTGCGTCTTCACAAAAACTAATGGGTAAGTTTGCATACGCCATCATCTACCTCATCATGCCCTAACAAAGTTCGATTCATTCTCTCCGCAACACCATTTTGTTGAGGTGTATCAGGGATCGTCAATTGTCTATGAGTTCTTTTTTCTTCACATAACTCTTGAAATAAATCGGATAAATATCCGCGACCTCTATCGATACGGAGACACTTAAGGTGTTGATCTAATTGGTTCTTGACTTCAGTCACGAATCATCTAAAGTAATATATTGCTTTTGAATTGTGGGAAATCAAGTACACATAACCATATTGCGTGTAATCATCTATGAATGCGAGGAAATAGGATTCTCTATGTCTAGTCCTAATATTAATTGGTCCGCAGATGTCAGAATATATTAACTCTAATGGTATAGACCCTTTCACTTCCTTATTGAATGATTTTCTACATGACATATTAGCCAATATTGCTCATACATGGGTAATTGAACTTTGGCGAAAGATCCTAATAGACCCGCTCGTGCCAATATGTTCATTCTCTCTTGCCCTATGTGGCCTAGTCTTGCATGTCATCACAATGAATCAAGAATAATTACATCAACATTATTGAAAGTCAAATAAGAAATCAAATAATCATTACTAAAATCTTGAATATCTAGTTTGAACAACCCATCAGAAATGAATCCACGACCATATAAAATTGACTCTAACGAAATAGAAACACAATCTCTACTAAAAATAACAGAAAAACTAGTCTAAGTAACCCTATTAATGCTAAGAAATTGACAAATTCTAGGTGCATAAAGTACATCATGAAGTATCATTGCGTGGTTCTTTCACATCTTCAGTATGTACGTGCCTATTCATAGCACATCTAGCTGTAATTGTTCTCTATGTATACCTTCTGACTCCCTACTGGTATCCACCTGCATGTAGTCCACGAATCTATCTCTATCTCTGTCTATATGTCTGCTTGCTCCAGAATCTACAATCCAATCAGGAGTAGAATGAGCAATCAAGACCTCATTACAAACTATGCAATATAGGCTAGAGGTTGGGTTAGTTTGTACCTTCTTCTGCTTAGTGCAATCATGGACGAAGTTTCTAAACTTGTTATAACTTTAGTAGATCACCTTGGACATATCTTTATTTCCACCTCGCTTCCCTCTACAACACGTAGTACCTTTGCCCACCTTGAGCATGTTCTCATCTATAACTCCCTATTGGGGGGACCTTACTCTTATGCTTGCGCTTAGGCCTAGATACCCCATGCTTCACTGGTTTGGCTAAGAGCACAACGCTGTTAGACCTTGTGGTCTGACGCTTTGCCTCGAGCTCAAGATGACGTGCTAAATCAATGAATGTTTTAATGTTCTCATTGTGCGTCATAGTGTGCTTCATGTGCTCCCACGAATCTGGTAGGGATCTCAAAACAATGAGAACTTGTTGCTCATCAATCAATATGTTCGCTACGGCTTTCAGATCATGTATCGTTGACAGCATCTTTCTAAGATGCTCAACTATACTTATGTTGGGAGCCATCTTGTAAGTCTCGAATTTCATCATCAATGCACATAGTATGATAGCCAAAGTACCAACAAATGCAAGTTTTAGTACGTTCCACAATTCTTATGCATTTTTATTTGTATCAAACTCACCAATCAAATCATTGTGCATGCTGCTCAATATCGTAAATCATGCACAACGATCTTTCTTGGCCCATGCCTGATAGACCTTCTTATCTCTACGGTGTTAGGATAAGCTAGGATAAGGGTCAAGGTCTTTAGGGCCTCAAGCTCATCTAGGAGATATTGGATTTTCCTATGCCATATGTCAGTTTTCTCATCCAATTTCTCCTCTTTGTTTAGATCAGCTACTATGCTCTTAGATGTCATATCACTACAATTAAGAATTACACATTGGTTAACATCTGATATACACATACGCCATTATCTAGGATTAAACCATGAAATTAATTCCTTGTTTATATCAACTCAAAATACACAAGACCTATGGCCATAATGTACAATCATCACCAATACAATAAAAACTTAAGATCACTTTTAATCCATATTGTGTAAAATTTAACTAGAAAATAAAATTATCTCAACTAGTCACAATCCACATGTTAATCACATCTAAGCATGCAAATCATAAATTAAGGAATGCCACAATACTTAATAAAATAACCATATAAGAGGGTATTAATTTAATTTCAAAATAAAATTTAAATTTTATGGGTTCTTCGGTTAACTGAAGGGTCCTCTTCAATTAACCAAGGAGGGCTTGGGTTAGGTTTTGGCTAAACGAAGCCTCTTCGGTTATTTTTTTTTAGCCATATTTCCTTGGTTAACCGAGAAGTCCCTTCGGTAAACGGAGGGCTAGCATCGACTGGGCTTTGGTCGGGCTTCGGTCGACCGAGGGGTTGCTTCAGTTAACCGAGCACCCCTGTTTGACTAATCAAAGCAAAGAAATTACGATGTTTCTCAATATTTAAATTTAATCCTATTTTCTCATTTCTTTCTTTCATGGATCCATCATTTTTTTGGTGTTGAAAAGAAATAATAAACACTCAAAAACAATGATGATTACAATGTATGGTTGCACAAAACGGTCATCAAACACCCATTGTTGTAACCATGCTTGTATGCAATTTTTCTAAAAACTTAACAACAATAGGTTGATTCTTTAAAGAGGTTTATCAACATAACTCTTGTCTACCTAGGCAAAACAACAATGGCTTTGATACCACTGAAGGATAAACCAAACGAACCGGATCACATAAATCTTTATACAAACCCGGATCTATAGAGAAATATCTTAATCATGACCCGGAATCGCCTCACGTTGGTATTATGTGTAGTTACTATAACCACACATCAAAGACCACACTCAAGCAACCAAGGGTGAACTATGGAAACCTAGAGGGAACCAAATCTAGTTAGGATGTTGGGATGAGAGAGAGAGAGAGAGAGAGAGAGAGAGAGAGAACGGGTAGCCTTTTTATTTCTTCTTGAACGTTGCGGTTTTGTTCCCTTTCTGCATGTCTTCCTATCTGGGCAAAGGAATGGCCCAAATGGGAACTGGTGTAACTACTTCTTGTTCATCCGACAAAAAATATTCGGCACCAGCAAAATGAATTTCGTATATAGCCAAAATATGTACCTCTTTTTTTCTTTCATTCACCTTTGACACATTGGTGATATGTAGATGGTACAAGGCGGAACTTATGAATCCAAGGTCGGCCTATGAGCACATGGTAGGTAGTATGTACATCGATGACGTGGAAGCGAGAATGTGCCTCGAATGGTCCGACCTCCAACAAAGCATTGATGTAGCCAACAGTAGATATGCCAAGATTGGAAAAGCCTTTCACTTCAATCAGGTACCTCTTGATCTCTGACATTGGAAAATATGCGACTTTCATGAAGTTTAATGGAATCAAGTTGACAAACGAACCTGGATCAATAAAATCTTGGTGAATCTCAACGCCGTTAAGTTTTTCCATCACGTATAACGACCTGTTATGCTCCTCAACATCTGTCATATCTTCTGGGTCAAAAGTAACAAGTGGCCCATCCTTTGATCGGAAGCGCTGTGATAGACATTCTGATCTTCAGCTACCAGGGGTATCAAAGCTTTGACCGCTTTCTTACGAGCTCTTCTGAGAATCCCATCTCATCAAAGAAGTTGTGGAACTTGCTTGAACTCTGGAGATGGTTAACTGACTAATTTGGCAAAATATGGTCTGCCGAAGACACATGACAACCTTGTTGCCAATCTTCATGCTTTGATTATAGCCCGTGGGTTCTGACCATTGCAACCATCGCACTCTTCCCCTTATGCTTGAGAAGTGGGTTGGTATGGACCTTAACATTTGGAAAATCCAACTCACCGGCATTGAGACGAGTGTTGAAAATCCACCGGAGTGACCAACACTTGGTCATAGGATGACTAACAATGTGGTGGAGCTTGCAGTAGTTCTCATGAGATTTGTCTGCCTCGGTTGACATGCCAGTGACTTCTGGCCTTCTCTTTTGTAACTGTAACCCAATAACTCCTCATTAACATGATAACTTCCCATATTAAGCATAACCGCCAAGTTAATGGGTGCTCAAATGGTCAAATAGCTATCCTATACTTATGGTAACAACTCATTAATAGCAACTCATATATGGAAACTCATTCATGGAAATTCACAAGACTGTATCTCATTGTCACTCGACTTCATCAAACCGCAAGTCGATGTGCCAAGGTTTAGCTCGGCCGCCTTCAATATCCGTGCCTATATTCGCCACACCTTGAGGATGCCGTAAAACCCCCCTTGAAAAGTTCTCACCCAATACAGAGATCTCCTCTCCAGCAAACTCCTACAAATCACATAATCAGTCTGTACTTGTCCAATTATTCATAAGTTTGATCGTGTTGTGTCGTACACGATCTTCGGTCAGTCATCTCATTTTATACCAAGGATTCCTTCATGCAAAAGCCGAGCTTTTTCGGATCTCTAAAAACTGTCAAAAACGGGCCCCAGCACGGATAAGTTCCATGGTGCTGGGGTCCTCTTTTGCCAAGGACCAAAAACGTCTTTGGCAAAAAGTAAGCCTGAGAGCCCCTATACCGGGGACTCTGGCAAGGTGGATGCCCAGGCCGTTTGGCCTAGGCTCCCCCTGCCAACCAGTCAGGCCTGGGCGCCCACCATGCCGGGGTATTACCGAGTACCTCAACATCACTTTGCCAAAGTACCTGCACAACCCGACTTTGGCTTGGCTAACACGTACATCACTATTCTTTCTCATACATATTTTTTTTAACTTAGTCAAAGCATCTTCAGACTCTTTTTCTTAGGGTTTGCTAATGTGCGGTTCCGGAAGTGCACAAATCGTAGCAAGTAATAAAGTGATGAAATAGAGTGTCGAACCCACAGGGAATTTTTAGCTACTAAGTACTGAAATTACTACCCTAAATTTTATTTGGACAATTGAATAGTGAGATGGGTGATTAACTAACAATTAAAATTAATGACTAAGAAAATAAAATAACAAGTTTAACCAATTGATTAAAATACTAAAGCATTTGATTTCATCATAGCCAATCTGAATTAAATTCTAAATATTCATGCTATTGAAAATTACAATCTAATCTGAAAGCGAAAATCACTAATCTACCCAAAGGTCTCTCTCGAGCACCAATGAACTTACCTCCACGCGATAACTCACTATATCTCTATGTGAATTTAAAAGCATGCAAGCACATTAAGTTTTATGGAGTTTCATGCAAAGCTACAAAAACCATGCCAATACCTCTATCAACATGTAGAATATGGTATTTTATCATAAGAAACTGATATTGTATATCTCCTCTCGGTCTCAATATAATTAACAAGACATTTAATTGGTGATCAAGCATTCAAATGGATTAAGCACAATGATAAAATACTCAAATATGGATTATAAATTCAATAGCAATAATAAAAAGATTTAAGACTTCATGGCTAGATTACATCAAAGCCTTAGCAAATAAAGTTAGCTTATAATAGAACTAAGAACATCCATTGTCTTCTTCAAGTACATGAATCTATAGAAAAGAATTCTCAGATTCGAAAATAAAATAGAAAATTAAGAAGAGAAAACTATAGAAGAAAAAAGGCTAGACTCGGATCAATCGGATACTTGTGACGTTCCTCTATTTATAGAACTTCAAGACCCAAGAGTTGCTTCCATGAAGATTTGATCTCGACCATTCAATTCATGCCAAAAACTTAGTTTTTTCATCAGAACTGCACGATTGTCTTTGTCTTCCAATTCTGATTGCTGGTTTCCTTGTTGATCGTCCTTTTGCCGATTCTGTCTTGGTTCCTTACCAATTTGGCTCTTTGCTTCTTTAGCTTCCTTCCCAAGCTGGTTTACTTCTTTCTTGC
>JAUPMG010000014.1:22923458-22941539 GCA_031762675.1 Pachysandra terminalis
TAGAAATAAAGGGCATTATTGTAATAGCATTAGTTTTAGTCTTTGGGTATAAAACCCAAGCTGTGGACACTTAGTAACTTCTTAATCAAAATCTTTTCACCTCTAATTTTTCTGCTAATTCTAACATCTCTTAAAAACAACCATTGTGAAGCTGCCTGGCCCCACGGAGTCATCATCACCAAGCTCTCTCAGTACTTTGAGCACTTCTTCCTCTTTCCAGCCTATCGCTTGCTTTTGGATCCAACATAGGAAATTCCATACCATCTAGTGAGGGTCCATTAAGTTACATCTTCTAAAAAAAATAGCAGTCACTTACAACTAGCATGATAAAGATGTTTGGGCATCCTCTGATTTGGTTTAAAGGTGTCATTCCTAAGTACAGATTTATCACCTGGTTGGCCATGAAGAATGACCTTCTCACTCAGGATAAGCTAAACAGGTTGGGTATCCTGACTTCTTCTTACTGCTCCCTCTGTAGATCCAGCAATGAATCCATTGAACACTTGTTTTCTCTTGCCCCTACTCCTCTAAAATCTGGAAAAGTATTCTCAAATTATCTGGCTATTCAGGACAATCCCTGCTTGGTTAGATGAAGTTGACTGGTGGACTCAGAACTGTGTTGGTGCTGACCTGAATGCTAGAGCTAAGTGTCTCAGCCTCAGTGCGGAGTAGAAGGTGCGGGAAGTTCCATGTTGATCGAGCAACAGTTGGAGCTTGTTTCAGATGTGGTCAGTTTGGCAATTTAGTCAAGGATTGTCCTGCGATGGTAGGAAAACAGCAGTTGCACAACCACCATTGCCACCTCAGTCACAGCAATTAGTGCAATCACAGCTGCCGTGACAGCAGCCACAGCAGCAAGTACAACAGCCTCAGTACCAGCAAAGGCAGAGTACCGTGGGGTAGAGGCCTAGGGTGCAGGGGAAAGTCTGTGCTCTCACATAGCAGGATGTCCAGGCATCTTCGTCGGTGATTAGAGGTACACTTGTTATCTACCAGCATTCTGTGAATGTGTTAATTGATCCAGAATCCACGCATTCTTTTGTACCTTTGCAATTCAATGACAAGCTAGGAGTGGAACTTGAACCCCTAGAGTTTGTTCTAACAGTAGCTACACTTATCAGGGATTCATTGATCATCGATGTTGTATATAGATCGTGTAAAGTGGAAATAGAGTGTAAGAAGTTACTGGTAGATTTAATTTATTTGGACTTCAAGGATTTTTGATATCATCTTGGGCATGGACTGGTTATCCACCCATCATGCAAGTGTGGACTGTTTTACTAAGGTTGTTACCTTTAACATTTCACATCAGTCCTCAATTTGTTTTGAGGGAATCAAGGATAATTCCTCAGTTCATTTCATATCGGCTATTAAGGCTGATCGGTTAATCCAAAAGAGATATCCAGCTGTTCTAGAATATGTAGTGGGACAGCCAAAGAAGCCAACTCTAGAGGAGATTCCTATAGTAAGAGATTTCCCAAATGTGTTTCCGGATCAGTTACCTAGATTGCCACGAGAAAGAGAGAAAGAGAGGTTGAATTCTCCATCAGTCTAGTTCCAGGAACTGCTCCTATTTCCAAGACTCCATATAGAATGGCACCAGTAGAACATCAAGAACTTAAGAAACAATTGCAAGAATTACTGGACCAGAGTTATATTAGACCCAGTGTATCACCTTGGGGTGCACCAATTCTGTTTGTAAAGAAGGATGGATCGATGAGATTGTGTATTGATTATAGGCAACTGAATCAAATGACTGTAAAGAATAAGTATCCGTTGCCTAGAATCGATGACCTATTCGATCAATTGCAAAGAGCACATATCCTTTGCAAGATCGATCTAAGGTCAGGATACCATCAATTGAAAGTGAAAAGTGATGACATACTCAAAACAACATTCAAAACAGTCATTACAAGTTTGTTATTATACCCTTTGGGCTAACGAACACACTAGCAGTCTTTATGGATCTGATGAATAGGATCTTTCGACCGTTTCTGGACAGTTTTGTAGATGTTTTTATAGATGATATACTGGTTTATTCTCCCAACAGAAGGGAACATGAACAACATCTAGGTATGGTACTTCAGGTATTAAGGGAGAAGAAATTGTATGCGAAATTGTCCAAATGTGAATTTTGGCTAGAACAAGTTGCTTTCCTAGGGCACGTGATTTCGAAGGAGGTATCTCGGTGGATCCTAGTAAAATTGAAGCGGTAACTAACTGGAGCAGACCGACCAACGTTTCGGAAATAAAAAGTTATCTGGGTTTGGCCAGTTACTATCGAAGATTTGTACAGAATTTCTCTAGTATAGCGTTACCCCTCACACAATCAACTCAGAAGGATGTTAAATTTGAGTGGACCGATGAATGTTTAAACATTTTTCAAGAGTTGAAAACTCGATTAACCTTAGTGCCAATGTTAACCATTCCAGATAATAACGGAGGGATG
This sequence comes from Pachysandra terminalis, assembly GCA_031762675.1. Taxonomy (NCBI): domain Eukaryota; kingdom Viridiplantae; phylum Streptophyta; class Magnoliopsida; order Buxales; family Buxaceae; genus Pachysandra; species Pachysandra terminalis. The sequence continues at coordinate 22,925,908 of JAUPMG010000014.1, forward strand.
GTAATATACAATGACGCTTCATATAAAGGATTAGGCAGTGTGCTCATGCAGCATGGAAAGGTAGTGGCTTACACTTCTCGTCAATTGAAGCCTCGTGAATAAAACTATCCAACTCATGATTTGGAGTTGGTTGCGATAGTGTTTGCTCTGAAAATATGGAGGCATTATCTGTTTGGGGAGACATTTGAAATCTATACGGATCATAAAAGTCTCAAATATTTATTTTCTCAAAAGGAATTGAATATGAGGCAAAGAAGGTGGGTAGATTTATTAAAAGATTACAAGTGCACTATTCAGTATTAACCAGGCAAAGGTAATATGGTAGCCAATGTGTTGAGCCGAGAGTCATCAGGATTGCTAGCGCGTGTGATGATTAATCAATGGAGAATGATTGAAGTCAAAGATATAAGGCATGTATTTCAAGTGGAAAGTCGGGAGTATTACTGGCCAATATCATTGTTCAGCCAATGTTAATTCAGAAGATTAAAGAAGCTCAGTCGAAAGATCATAAACTTGTGAAGATTATGAATGGGTTAAAAGAAGGGAAATATACAGATTTTGAAGTCAAAGATAACAACATATTGAGATTTAAAAGCAGAATGTGTGTTCCCCAAGATCTTGATTTGAAAAGAGAAATTTTGAAAGAGGCACATCACACGAAGTGTATCGTACATCCTGGAAGTACTAAGATGTACCAAAAATTCAAAGGTAATTATTGGTGGAACAACATGAAGAAAGCAATCGCTCAATTTGTATCCAGATGCTTAGTATGCCAACAAGTAAAGGCAGAGCACCAAAGGCCGGTAGGCTTATTGCAACCTTTGCCAATACCTGGATGGAAATGGGAAAATGTCACTATGGATTTTGTGTCGGGATCACCCAAGACCAAAAGCAATCATGATTGTAGTATGGGTGATCGTAGATAGATTAACCAAGTCATCTCACTTTTTACCTGTTAAGATAACTTACTCTTTGGATGCTTAAGCAAGATTATATGTGAAGGCGATTGTGAGATGACATAGGATTCCAGTCTTAATAGAGTCTGACAGAGATACTCGCTTTATATCGTGATTTTGGAAAAGTTTGCAAACTGCCTTGGGGACTAAATTGGAGTTTAGTACGACCTTTCATCCACAGACATATTGGCAATCTAAGAGATTAATTCAGATATTAGAAGATATGCTCAAAGCCTGTGCCATTGATTTTACTGGAAGTTGGGATGAGCATTTACCACTTAGAGTTTTCCTATAACAACAACTTCCAGCCTAGTATTCAGAAGGCATCATATAAAACTTTATACGGTAGAAAATGTAGATCTCCAATCCACTGGAATGAAGTAGGAGAAAGAAAGTTGTTTGGGCCATAATTAGTCCAAGAATCAGTTAATAAAATCAGTTTTTTTTAAGAAAGTTTCACCATCGAAGGGTGTTCTGAGGTTCAGGAAGAAAGGAAAACTAACTCCTAGATTCATCGGGTCGTTTGAAATATTGGGGAGAATTGACGGAGTAGCATACAAAGTGGCACTAACTCCTTAACTATCCAATGTTCTCAATGTATTTCATATATCCATGTGAAGGAAGTATGAACCCGATGAACATGTGATCAAATTTGAACCGATTCAGATACAGGAAGATCTATCCTATATAGAACAGCATGTGAAGATTTTGGACAGAAAAGAGCAAGTACTGAGAACGAAAGTTATTCCTCTAGTCAAAGTATTATGGCAATACCATTCGTTTGAGGAATGCACTTAGAAAAAAGAAGCCGAAATGCAAGAGAAATATCCCCACCTGTTTGTAAAATAAGGTATGATCTTAATTTTGAGGACGAAATTATTTCAAGGGGAGATTGTAATGAGTTGAAATTTAATAAAATGCTAATTATAATTAGCTTAATAATTACATGTGTAGTGTAGTACTTGCTTAGTGAATATGAATATATATATATATATATATATATATATATATATATTAACAAATATTAATACTAATGGTAATATAGATGATGGATGTACCTAAACTTATATAAAAGTATGTATATAAATGTGTATATATGATTAGTAATTAAATAATTAAGATTAATTTTGATTAAGTAGTTATTAAGTTAACTACACACTAAGTATGATGAAGAATACATGTGATTGGTGGGAATGCATGCCGAACCTAGAGGTAAGGTACACAGTAACTGAAGGATTTTGAAGGAAATAAATGAAACGGCATACTTGTAATTAAGTTGTAAAGGTAAAACTTGTAATCTGAAAATTATAGAAATGCCATCTAATGTGAGTCAAAAGGTAAGTAGACCTAAACAATGACATGTGGCGTTGAAGGTGATAGTATGGGGACATGTGTTGATGAAGTTCAATTAGATACTAATTCTATTTAATTAATGTAATTTATGTTAAATAAACTAAGTAGAGTTACACCTAAGTATCTAATTAGTAAAAATTAATAAGACTAATTAAAATATTAAGTGAATATGTAAAAAATACTTAAGTTGGATTAATTCTAATAGTGGTAGAGACTGATTAAAGAGGAAAGAAACTGCAAACCAGCAAGAAGAAGAAGAGGAAGGGAACCTAAGATAGGATTTTAACCTATAACAGTAAGTAATAATACTAATTATATAGTTTTGGGTTTGAAAAAATAAAATCAATAGGGTTTAGAATACATTTTCATGCTTGGATTAGTTTAAACTCCTGCAATTATAACTTCTGTTTTGATGTTCAGATTTGAAATTTGCTGTAAAAACTATAATTCTGTAGTGAAGTTCAGATTTGAGGTTTGCTGTAAAAACTGTAATTCTGTTTTGTGAAGTTCAGATTTGGAGTTTGCTGTAAAAATATAACTATGTTTTGAAGTTCAGCTTTTATAATAATAGTGCTATAATTTAATCTCCTGCTATTATATCTTCTGTTTTGAAGTTCAGATTTGAGGATTGCTGTAAAAACTGTAATTCTGTTTTGAAGTTCAGATTTTAAGTTTTCTGTAAAAACTGTAATTCTATTTTGAAGTTCAGATTTGAAGTTTGCTGTAAAAACTGTATTTCTGTCACCTTCGGCTAACTGAGGGAGCCCCTCGGCTGGCCGAAGCTACCTTCAGTAATTTTTTCAGAACTATGTTTTCTCAGGTCTGATGGTCTCGAATAATTGAAGCTGAGCCTCGAGTAGCCGAGGACACCTTGTTTCACCCAAAAGTTATATTTTCACACTTAGTAATAATATATATAATTATTAAACCATTATGTAAGTGTAGATACATGTTTTAAATATGAAAGGCATATTTATTTGGATTTCATGTGCACAATTTGCATTTGTATGAGATGTGTGCTATATGGGGAAGTGTGCCCGGGGCTTTGTATCGATATGTGGGTATAGGCCAATGTGTGGCTACATCCATGCTATGTATCTGTGAAATGAATGATGATTTTATGATGTTTCCTTTGGATGCCGGCTGACAGGCAACATTATGGAGTCCTTGCAAGTAACTGTTTTATATCATCTGATCAATGTGGATTATGTTCAGCCTCTACTGATGGTCATGGGCCATGGCCCGGTCATGACAACAAATTGACTTCTGTATATTTTATTTCCTATAGTAAGTTGAATTTATCGTAAGCCTTGTGCCGGTGAGATGTTCTCTGGTGCCAGCTACTATGGGAAGGAATAAAGGTGTCCATGCTAGCCTAAACACCTATATACGTGTGTGTGTGTGTGTGTGTGTGTGTGTGTGTATGTGTGTTCCGGTTATTCTAGTTACATTTCAGTTACAATGTATGCCTTGTGGACTGCTCATATTGCATATCGGTTTAGTTTTATCTGAATTTGGAATGGTAACATATAACTCTAATTTTAAACAAGCATGATTTCTTAAACTATTTCTAATCACATGGTTATTATTTACTGAGAATCCATTCTCATTAAACGTTTTCTAAAAATTTTCAGAGCCTGATGAGGAAGAAGTAGTGGTTATAGGAGAAGAGGATCTTGTTTTCTATCTATTGTGTGTGAGAGAGAGAGAGAGAGGTAGCTTGTATATTATATGTATAATTCTTTTTGGTTATGGTATATGTATAGGTGTTTGTATCAGATTTTTGGATATGTAATTAGATTGGCGTGTTGTTTCAAATTGCTTCCGTTATAGATTACTCTGATATAACTGCTATAGGTTTAAATGGTTTGATTAACCATATCTATGCGGTTGAACGCAATACTCGCAAGTCGAGAATTGGCAAATTAAGTCCAAATGTCCCGGGTTGTGACATAGAATCCAGCATTAGTAGCAATTATCTTATCATTGAGATACAACATTTCTCCACATTCCTTGTGACGTATCTCCTCTAACTTGACAAAATATAATATATCTCATCAACTTATCATTCCCAAAAGTGTCCATACTATACAAAGATCTCCCCCCGGAAAAAAATAAATAATAAATAAAAACTGGATGTAGAACTAAGCACCTTCAAAGTGGAACTCAGGCTATGTGCTATACATTACCCAACCAGTACATCACATATGATTGTCGAAATATGCATCTTCTCCATACAAACACCTAAAGGTGTCAAATCCCAGCACTTTCACTTGCATTGCCATCAATAATGAAGCTCTCCTACTCAAAGTACTGATGTGATAAAACTCTAGCAAGCAATTTTCCCATCAACCATGTCTAGGGTTTAGCTTCTAACCATTGATGAGCTTAAATGCTTTGTGATTGAGTGAAGGATGAACTCCTTTTGAACTTGTGCTTTGTGGTCTGTGTGAAGGATGAGCTCCTCTTCAACTAAGTAATGATGACAATGCCTTAGTGCTTAGTCTAAAATCCTATGTCATAAATGGTGTACCAAAGTCATGCGTTGTTAAGTTTTTCATTGTGGAATGCTATAGGTCGCCCCTCTTGATTAATAATAGCATCTACTCTTCCCAAACAATCATCATAATACACTTCATATAATTTTTTGAAGCCTAGTATGGCAAATACAAGAGATTCTATCATCTTCTTGCATAGTTTGACAATTGTCTGTTGCTTCCTTGGTCGATTCAAATGCTCTTTCTTCAATAATCTGTTATGGGAGTGACTATGGTGCTGAAATTTTCAATCAAACTGGTAATAAAAAACCGCTAATAAATGAAAGATACTTCATTGACTGCAAATAGAATAGGCCAGTCTAGAATTTCTTTTACCTTTTCCTAGTCAATCAATGTCCTTTGGATGATATCATATAATTCAAGAACACTAACAAATCTGCACTTCTTGGTTTAGCATATTGACTTTTCTTGCACGAAACATTAAAAAATCACATGAAGGTAGAACATGTGATTTCAACATGTTGATTGTACACCAGAATGTTGTCAAAATAGAGAACACACCACCAAAGTAATGGTTCAAGAACCTGGTTCAAGACACATGAATTTTTTGTGTCATAGGAAAGAACAAAAGGCATGACCAGATACAAGGTTCCACTTTTCTTAAAGGCGGCCCTCCACTCATCCACAAACCTTATACAGATCTGGTGGTAATCACTCATCATATCTAGTTACCTTCGAACCCCACCAACATATCATCAAAGTGAGATATGGGAAAGTAATAAATAACCATACCTTAATTATGACTCTGCTATCAATGCACATATGAAGAAAAAAATCTAGGGAATAGTGTTGGTACTGCACATGGGCCTATGCTGTCCCTCACAAATCCTTTCTCCATCAAATCCATATATTGATGGTTCAACTCCTCATGTTCCTTCAAGCTCATTCTATAAGCTGCCTTATCAGGGAAACTAGAATGCATAAGATGATCAATATAGTGTTCAATGTCCCTCATAGAAGGTAATCCCAGACAGAGATTGTTAGGAAGCACATCTGTAGAGTTTCTCATCATTAGCTCTATACTATTCAGTACTAAAAGGGTACAAATTTCTTATTTCCCAACTAATTCATAACTCTGTCCACTCTCCGGCTTCAACTACAAACTTTTTTATGTAAAGAAAATTGATGTCCTTCCTTAAATCAATTTAAGACCCAACTTTCTCCTCAATTCGCCCCAAGTAACTTTTACATTATTTACCCAGAGTACATACTTCCTCCTATGCTGAATTGTCTTTCTATGATATTGCCACAGTTTCCCGGATATATAAATATAAATATATATACGCATCCATTTTTTGATGATGCCACACAAACATTATTATGATTCTGATAGAAAAAGAAAAAAGATATGTTGTGTAATAGTTACCTGGTTACCCTTCTCAAACCATGACAACTTATACAGCTTATGATTTCAACCTTTAGTTTGAGCTTGCGTATAGGTTCTTGAGAAACCACATTTTCACATCTACTACCATCAATCAGCACCTCTTTCCACCAATGGCAACTGTTGTGTGTAAGCCAATCTTCCTTTTTCTATGGAAGCAACAAACTTTCTCATATAACAAGAGCATCATCAGCACCTCTTTGCACCAATGGCACCTGTTGTGTGTAAGATGTTGGTCCTCCGCCAATCTTCTTCATTTTTTGTTATGGAAGCAACAAACTTTCTTGTATAACAAGAGCATCACGCACATGAGCATCACGCACATCACCACATAGATATTCTCATCTTTCTCTTCATAAGCAGCCTCATTGTAAACAGGTTCATCCTCAAAATAAGCCCTATAATCAGATTCTTCTTCAATCACCAGCTATTTTCCCTTGTCCGAACGGTCAGCCATATCTTTCTGACTGTCCAGAAATTTGTCACCTGATACCCTCTCTTACAGCACCTAAAACCAGTTATGTCCCTGGTTTTCAGTTCCTATACCAGGCATTTTAGTTTGGGTGCTGCAATCAAATCCCAAGCAGCTCTGGTGCAATTGCTATGCTCGTCCACATCTTTCCACAGAGCTCTAGTATCTCACAATCCTTGGTCACCCCTAGTACTCGTGCATACCATGCTGTCGAAAATCCTTTCAACCCTAAGGGGTTTAAACTTTGCTGCCTTCAACAACCAAATCCCACTAGAAAGCTTCAAAAACCAACCAGAACAAGTGCAAGCTTGGAATATTCTGAATACCTGGTTATAGGCCACCCAAAACATATCCAACCAGCTGCTCTTTACTCTTTGACAGTTCATTTTGACCCACCAATTGATGGAACTTCTCCATGTAATCAGAAACAAGGTTTTTAATTTCGATTTCGCCTGTGATTTCGCTAGAGGGGGCCTGGCGAAATTTCACCAATATTTCGCCGAAATGGGGAAATATCACCAATATTTTGCCATGTCATTAAAACCTTGGTCAGAAAGCTAGATAAATTTTAGAAAATGATTTGAGCATAATTATTAAGAACGAAATTCTTTTCTAATTTCTTCTTCAATTTTCCCAATCTTTGCTTTTTACCTTCTTTCTCTGATTAACTTTCAACTTCTCCCACAAAAGATGAAGCCCTCCCGTTCAATCAAATGGCTACTAATGTTAATTTCTTATCATCAGGAATCTCCAAATAATCGAAAGTCAGTTCCACAAGATTTAACCAACTTCTGAATTTCCCAGCCTGAAGACTACCATGGAATTCCGAGTCTTGATTTTCAGATTTAACTTCCACCTACTATTATTCAATCAATCAGCTCTCTTTGCTAAACACGATTATTAAAACAATCCTCCAAGAAATCATCTGATTCAGAATCTTCATCTTCATGAACCAGTTTCTCAAGTCAGGCTTATCATTGAGTCAAGAACTCAATTCGTCCCAGCTGTTCAATCTCGTTTCAGTTTCAGGTGAAGGATAGATCGATGTCATTGTTGCTCAGTATCTGCTTCTTTTGGAAGGCGTGATAATAAACTGAAAGTAACGCTAATCAATCTAGCTTCGATACTAACCTCATGCCGATTTCTAGAGAGGAATGCTAAAACATGAAATCTAATTGATCAGCTCAGCAACTCAACTCAAATCAACAAAACAATAATATAAACTTAAGAGAAAGTAGGGGAATAACCAGTGAGAACAAGGCTATCAAGATGCTAGGGCCGGCAAACCCTAGGATACGATGCTAAGGCTGAAAATGACTAAAGCAAGCCTTCTTTCTTCTTTATATTGAACTTTATAAAAATTGACTTCACTAAATATTAAATTCCCAAAACTACTTATAAGTATTTCTCTAAAACAAATACGAAATTTTGGCCATCAAAACTGAAAAATACAGTAAGTAATCAAGTAATAAAGAAACTGAACTCAAATTGGGATAAGTTCTAAAGTAGTGGCACTCTATGGTGCAAAATAGACTCTCTGGCCATCATCTAGCCTATTAGGAAGTACATTTATTGCATTTTTGGGCGCTTCCATGAATGCAGAAGCTTGTCAGATATCTGTCGCATCATCAATATCCCATCACATTTCAGTATCCAAAATGTTTCTTCCGTAATTTACAGATGTTGTATAATCTATTTGCTATACAACATTCACTAATAATAACCACCTTAACAGTAAGGCATTTCCATATCCCTGGAGTTGACAAGTCTGACCCATGCTGACCTACTTAACAGTCTAACACACCAAATCCCATAATATGACATGACTGACCTTAACTAAAATATCAAACGATATAAACTAGGCCCAGTACAATTTACATGATTATACGGTCTCAGAAATGTTCAGCAAAGTGAGAAATACCCAATACCCCAAACTGAACCGTATCCCCCAAACCACTGCATCACCTCAGAAAAAGAAAAATAATAATAATACATCATAGACCCTCATGTTGTATACAAGCCGTTAACTCGTTAATAAAACATATGGACTCAGGGCTGATCAATCGCGAAAGCACAGTGCAAACTCATCAGCATTTCTACCACCCTACAGTAAAATCTTGGAATGACCAATTCAATTGATGGAACAAGATCCTAGTACTTGCTATCAAGATAACAACATCAAACACATAGGTGTAACCAATTTTTTTGGAAAGAGGAGAAAAGTTATGCATGCTAGAATTAGAAGAACACAAAAAAATAATAAACTGCCAATATGATATTCTCAATGACCTATAAGAGAGCTCCACACTTCAAAAGCAGTTAGACCTCAATCATGTTAATTTGCAATATGACAAGAATATATGCTTCATTTTTTTACAATAAGAAGGCAGGTTTCTATATAACAAAGAAAATGAATGAGGAAAAAAAACTGTTTTGATGCCAAATAGAATAAAGTGAGTAGATAAGACTTCTCCCCCTATTACAGCCATTACTACTGAATACATGTTACATATAGGCCATAGCTCTATAAATCATTAATGGTTTAATGTTTGAATATATGAACGTTATGTAGGTTAACACTCTAGTATCTATTATATGAGTTGTATAATGGTATTTTCGAACAAGATAAGATGAGAAAAGTAAAACGAGTAGAAGGGATAAAAAGAAATAAGACAAACAGATTACAGATCACTGGCTCTGCTCTGATACCATGACACATAGTTGATTTGTGGAGAATGAAAATAGAAAGAAGAGAGAGAAACAACAGAAGTTGGGAAGAAGAGAAAAGAATGTTATTCCTTACATAGCCTTCTCTTAAAATATAACAGTAGGGTCTTCTAATGGAAAAAGACCATTATACCACTCATTTAACAAATACAACAATGGTAACAACATTAATGTTTGAATAAATGTATGTTGCTGTAATCTATGTTATCATTGTTTACATTTACATTGGTGGCAATTTGATTCTTTTACATACAATGGAACAACATGTACAAGGAAGAAATGTACCCCGAAGCCAAGCGAATGATGATCATCCCATGATTCTTCATGAAACATTGCTGCTTAAATCCCCACTGACAAACAAAAAACTAATAAATCTATGCGTGCAATAATTCAAGAGTAAAGTATGTAACAACTCAACAAGTAGCATTGTAATATCACCAATTATCAGTGGTGAAATTTCTTAACAAGTTGATATGATCCTCAGCACATGCATTGTGGTCAAACTATCACAAAAGATCATAGTTTAAAATATCGTGTCGATACGGTCAATACCGGCACGATACACAACATTATGATACGACACGCATCTTTTTACAGTGTATCGGTCGATACATTACCGATACGGTCGATATGTTGTCGATCCAGTCTCGATACGCTCGATACTATCTCAATACGCTGGATACTGATAAAAAAAAGACAATAAAAACTAAAGAATGATCAAAAAATGAAAAAAAAAAATAGAAACCCTTAAAATACTAAACTAATTTCAAAAAAGAATAAAAAGAAAATAGGAAAGAAAGAGAGAGAGAAAGAGTGAAAGCTTTTTGTTTAAAATATGCATCTATATGTAATAAAAGTTGTTCTTCTATGTCTTAAATTATGATTACATCTTGTTACTTGTAGGTAATTGATCCCACTAGATACGCATGTTTTTTTTATGTTTTATTAGTGTATGTGATAAATTATGTCTTTACACTTATTGAAGTTTTTTTAAGTTTTCGTGTGCTTGCTCGCATAGCGGTTGGTTTTCACGTTAATACATATTATGTGTAGGTGTATCATATCAAAAACATGTTAATTTATCATATCTTTGCATAAAAGTGGGTCTTGTTTTATGTATCATTCATTTTCCTTGTGTATCCACCGTATCTATGACTTTTACAGTGTATCCACGCTTATCCGATACGATACTCGATACGTATCCACTTTTGAGCTGACCGATACGCTACCTTGATACGATATTTTGAACCATGCAAAAGATACCACCATAAATTTGCCAATGGAAGGGCCAAAAGTTCAGTTAATCATAAGCATGAACATGCTCAGTGCCTTACCACCACATGGCATTGAGACTTGCATTATAATCCAAGCAATTTAAATGCTGTTTTCCAATCAATAGAGTTAAGAGGCAATCACTTTGACACCTAGGTTACTAGACTTTTTTAAGGTCCTAGGTGATGTTGGCCTAGGCGACCTGAGACCAGGCAATTTCCTGGAATTGTAGGCGATCGCCTAGGCATGATTTTGGGTTAGGCGACCACCTAGGCATGATTTTGGGTCATACAACTGCCTAACCCAGTTAATTGCATAATTTTTAATATTGAATTTCAGTTATTACGCTTATAATTTAAGTTATAGCGTAGTGATGTTTTACGTTACTAGTAATAACTTACTACCAATAATTATTATCTTAACTTTTTGCTTGTATCAAAGCCTATTAGGACTCCATTCAACTAGATGATTAAATAATAGAAGCCTAGCCAGCTAAAGCACTGAGCATGTTCATGCTCCCTCCCATGACTTCATTTCCTTTTCCCTTTTTTTCATTTTTTTACAAGTACCTAAACCTCATATGCTCCTTCTTCTAATTCAAGTCTCTCGTTTTATTTTTGTTATTGTGAAATGTGGTTCGCATTTCTTTATTTTGATGTTTAATTAGTTCCATTTATACTTTAATGTACTATGATTCATTGTAATTATAAATATGTTATTATGATTGTTTCCTTTTGACATGTAAGCACTAAAATTGCATGCATTCCTTTCCAATAACGGTATGCATAGTAATCTTGATTTAAGTGTTAGCTGTTAAATGATTTATTTATTAAGTCAAGTTGTTATAATTCCTTCACCTGATTTTTTTTTCCTAATTGGTATTCATCTCATTCCAAGTTCCTTACATTTAATAAGTTATTAGTCATCACATTAGGCTATGATGTAAAGTTAATCATTTTTTGTAGAAAATAATATATATGCTGACATGTTGTAATGGACTTAGGAAGCATAAAACAAATTTGTTGTGAAGCTTTCCACGTGGGCAACCTCCTAATCGCCTAGGAAACAGGCAAGTATATCACCTAGCTTCACCTAGGTGTTTTAACAACCTTGCTAATCATCTCAAGTTTTACATAAAACTATTGGTACCCACTTCTTAATTCAATCTTCAAAATACTCATGCACCAGAATGTGTAATGCATGTAATTATTTCATAAAATAGGAACCAATAATCGACTATTCATGAGTGTTTACAAGTATCCATGGAGTAGCAACTTAGCCAAGATAGAACACCAACTTAGACTTCGTTAAATATATACCTTCCCCCCACCCCAACAGCTCTAGTAATTGGCCTCTAGCTTTCTGCAGCTCCTCATATTCTTCAGCATTCAATCTATACACAGCCTCACATCTACAACGACAACCTGTTCCTCCATCCCAATCTGTCAAAAACCATATCTTCAGTCAAATTATGAGCGTCCAAACCCTTTCAGACTGACTCTATCTAGGTTCTTTTTGGTCTTCTTCTTAGACCCTTCACTGAGTAGTACCCCCTCACACCTTCTCACTGCCTTCCTCGGTCTTCGCTTTACATGCTCAAACCATCTTAACCTATTTTCCTTTATCTTATCTCATATTTGGGCAACCACCTGAAAACTCTAAGTGATATATTTATTCCTTCCTTATCTTTCCTAGTTTTTCCACACATCCATCTCAGCAACACTGGTCCTATGCATATGTTTCTTCTTTTGTTGCCCAACATTCTAATACATACATCATAGCAGACCTAGTGGCTGTCCTATAAAAGTTTTCATTTAGTTTGAGTAGAACACATCAATCACATGACACCCTAGAAGCGCTTTCCATTTAAGCCATCCAGCCCTAATGCTATGTGCAACATCCTCATCAATATCCCACTCTTTATGGATAATTAATCCAAGATATATGCAGCCTTACATCTGATGCTGGATATTCCCAAAGTAGGTAAACCACAGAGAGATCTTCAGGTATTAGGTATTTGTATTCTTTCATCAAACGTTCTATCACTCGGGTTTGGGATGGGTTCACCCCTTCTTAGCCATCACATATACGCTTACAAATATTCATAAGTACATGCATATAATATATATATATATATATATATATATATATATATATATAGAGAGAGAGAGAGAGAGAGAGAGAGAGAGATAACTTCTGTTCATTGCTGTTCTGAAGGAAATTAGGCATGAAGAGAAGGTTCTCCTTCCAGAATCCAACTTCATCTTCAAATGGAAACAAAACCACCTCCGCACCACTTCAACAAAAAGCTTACTTGTTCATAGAATTATCATGAATTGCTCCCTAATCAGTCAATGTCTTTTATAATTAAAGGGACAAAAAAAAAGAAAAAAAAACAGGGAGCATAGATCTTATTGTGGAAATGAAACAAGGCGATACTTGTAACCCATCATATCATTTCATAGTGCTCATGGAACTCCGGATCTATCCCCTCACCTATCACTTAACATGGTACATATCAGTACCTTCCACAATCTACACACTCAGGTGCACCACACAAACACAGCCATCCAAGCTAGGTAGTCACAATGCAACTCATGTAGATTGATATCCATTCCTAATGCATGTCACACCAATATAGTATATCATGCTGACAGACATATAATTCATCTAGAAACCACATGAGACACATTCTCATGATCCACACAATGCAACTCAGGTAGATTGATTTCCATTCCTAATGCATGTCACACAAGCATAGTATATCATGCTGACAGACATATAATTCATCTAGCAACCACATGAGACACATTCTCATGATCCACACAGTATTATAAGTTAGTCTCAATTACATTCACACAATCCTAGCATTCACACATCATAAGCAACCCAAGGGGATGCCTCACTTATCATTCATGATACAACAACCATTATCTCATGAGATGATTAGGTTCAAGGACTACAACATTATAGTTTCTTTGTTTCCAACTTCTCTCACAGGTATCAAATCAGGAGTTTCTCAGTCACTGGTTTGCAGGAAGATCCTCAAGTAGCGTTGATCCTTATACGTGAAACTCATTGTGTATCAACGGACTTTCAGATAATAGAATCTCAATCAAATTCAACTTCCTTCCTTAATCGAGTTCTTGTGCTCCTTAAGCACGAACACGCTAATATCCAAGCCAAGGTTTGTTTTGATAACAGATGACTCTAGCAACAATTACAAGTAGAAGATAATGCAAGTACATCCAATATATATATATATATATATCAGTCACAAACCCATGCTATATATAGGGAAGAAACACAAACAAAAAAAAAATGTTATCCCTTAAAAATATTTCATTCAGAAGTATATACAACCTTTGCATCCATAAATCTCTTCCCCTGCATATTTGTTAACTGATCAGTGTGGCCATATATATAGTGAAAGACATGCATTCACATCAAAAAGACATTTGTTTATTAGACAATATAAAATTATCAATGTCCTAAAATCTTGAATTAATCCCTTAACTTGTGAGAGAAGCATTACCAAACTAAATTAGTATGTACAGGCATTAACCACCCTGAATAATCTCACTAGAGATTAAAAAAAAAAAACGGAATTTAGATTTTATTACAGATTAAGCATTGCAAAAGTATTCCACCATTACCACATATTACCAAATAAGAACACTATTAAATCGATTAATATTCTTTACTATCTTATATATCAATCCACACAGAATCTTAACTCAAAATGATGTAATTTCGTTAGCATATATTATTTTTCATTTGGGATATATTAACTATCACTTCTCACCAAAAAGACAGAAAATGCTATCAAATTCAAGTTTACATGACAGTTGTATCTATCCCACTTAATATTTCAGGTATAGTTCTAACTTTTAAACCAATAGATATCACATATGAAAGTTTTACCAAAAGAAATTTTGGATAAAAGGTTCTCATCTTACCAGGGACCAGATAAATGTTGCCATTTCAAATGCATTCTGCATGGTCACAGAAAATATGAGAAGGATGATAGTAAGCTATAAACTAATTAGCCAGCTCATTTTCCATAAACTAGACATGAGATGGTTAGAGGATACATCACCTGAAAGGAAATAAATTGTATCAACCATAAGAGAATTTCTGGCTTTCCAAACCAAAATAGGTCATCACGTGGCTTTACTTGAGTCGCTATAAATGGACCTCTTGCTTCCAAAATTTCAAGTGCTAACATGGAGACTACATGTTGGAGTTTTGTGCCCACCAACATAACAAGCTTTGACATGTTGAAAAATAAGCCATGAAATATCATAAATAAATTTTAACAAATGAAATAAGAGAAAGTATCGTAGTAAATTACAAGGGGAGAAACTCACAACGGCAGGGACAAAAGAGAGCCAAAAGTAGATATTCAGTCCTGCAACATAAAGAGAACTAATATATTCCAGAAATCAAATTTGAACAGAATAAATTTATATTTATTTTGAGCTACAAAAAAAGCTTACCATGAATGTTTATGAAGATGCACAATATAGCATAACCCCAAAGTGGCCAGCTGCAAGTTCAAGCAGAAGAAAAAACTAGCTTTAGGACCTTTGAGACTGTAAGTTCCTACCATCAACATAGAAAGAAAAAAAAAATCTCTTGGAAACTTGAAAAGACGTGTTTGAGAAAATGGTTCTAAAACTTATTTTCAGATCAATTTGTTCACGAACTTAACAAATACATATCAGTATCAGATGAAACCTGGTGAAACCAATTCTAGCTTGTTAAGAAAAAAATCCAAGAAGTCATAAAAACATATATAGACTGCACTTGTATCTGGGAAAAAAATGCGATCACCAAATCAATGCTAAAAGCTAAGATTATATATGTCAACACCATATTTGCTATACCAACTTGACAAAAGCAGTATA
>JAUPMG010000014.1:22949211-22966435 GCA_031762675.1 Pachysandra terminalis
TCTTTGCATAAAAATAGGTATTGTTTTATGTATCCACCGTTTTCCTTGCGTATCCACCGTATCCGTGATTTTTACACTGTATCCATGCGTATCCGTGTCGATACTCGATAGGTATCCTTTTTCGAGCCGACCGATACGCCACCTCGATAAGATATTTTGAACCATGGTGTTGATATATGTGTAAGTAATCTCTGAAATTTCATCAAAAAAATTCAAAATTTTCATAATTTTTAATATTTTGCCAAAACGAAAAATTTCTCCCGAAAGTTTTGGCAGTATCCACCTTTTGGAATTTACATGGTCTACAGTCAAGATCTTATGCAAAACAGCTTCCCACATATATAAAAAATGAAAATAAAAATAAAAATAAAAAGGGGTGCTTTAGAGGGGCCATTCCAAATTGTCTTCTTAACCTAAAATATCACCTGCAATGATACCAATGAATAGAAAAAGACTTGATGAGAATATTTCTTGAGTTTGACCACCTATCAAACAGTATTCTTTGAATGATGGATAGCAAAGATGCAACCGATTCCAATTCTCTACCAAATAGCCGATTTCTAAACTCAATCCCCCAATCCATACCTCTGGTAAAGCCAAATACTCCTTACTTTGTGCTCCTCTGTTTACTGGTACCAATGCTAAATAAATCAAGAAACTACTATAAGGGATGTGATTCCCACACAAAAGGACCTCCCAGAATCGAACCACAGATCCCCACAACCAGCCCGAAATTGGATCTCCTTATTAAATCTAGGAAGCCCGCTAGAAATCATCATCATATGCATTATCCCAACTAGTTGGGGTTATATGCTAGAAATAGCTTTCCAAAATCTAACCCTGTGAGACCCCTCCAAGTCTGAGATTCCCCGACACCGGGGAAACTTCCACACTTCTAAGAAATAACCCTGTGCCAAAAAACTCACTTTTCCTTCCCAAATCTCCAAAGCCATTTTCCTAGGAGCGCCATATCAAGTTTCTTCAACGATCTCACCCTAATCCTCCTTTCTTCATTGGGAGACACACCAAGGACCACTTCACTAATGATGCTTATGCTTCTCCCTAAGCCCACTCCAAATGAGTGGGAAGGTTAGCCATAGAACTTCGAAAATTATAATCTTATACCTATTTCCATTTTTTATATACACTTATTTTTAATTCTTTTAAATTAGTATCTTTACAAATATTTTTTTTTAAATTATAGTCTTATATACATTTAATTATGTATATACTAATTTTTACACACACACACACACACACACACACACACACATACATATATATATATATATATATATATATAATATTTTTATCTTTGATTTCTTTTTTTTATTGTTTTTATGTTTATATGTTTCTATCTCTCTGTCTAATGTTTTTTAATTTTTTTATTGAGAGATATTTTCTATTTATATCTTATTATCTTATTTTGTATTTTTATTTTATATTGTAAAAAATACCTTGCAACCATATTCTTGTAGTTAAAAAGCTGATAATGTTTTTACTCTAAAAATATATATGATAAAAGCACCTTAGATCTCGACCAATTTCACCCATTAAAATTAAGGAATATTCATTTAATAAATAATAAAATTTAATTATTAATTATTTACTTTTTTATATTCTAGAGTTTATTGCAAGGAAGATCTTATCTACTAAAGTCTAAAACACAGCCTAATAAATGAATGAAACTTTACATAGATCTCTGCAAATTAATTGACCAAAAGACATTCTTCTTCCGTTTTATTTTATTTACTGAAACTTGGGTATGTGAATTGGGCTCAAGTTGAAGGACACATATACAAGTCGGATATGCCAAATCAATTCAACCATGAATAAAATATGCACACCTTATAGTCTATTTGATCTAGGAAATGTTCCAAACTTAGAAACTTAATGAAACAAATTTCAAGTGAAATAACTTATTTAGAGAACTGCACTTGTCCATGTATACAGGGAATTTTACTTCAACTACCAAATTTCAACCCTAAAATTATTTGGTACTTGGCAAAAATGGTCTCCTAGATCGAATGTGTTTCTTATGCATAACTTTAAATATATTACAGAATTCGATGATAACATGAAAAATCTATTACACATGTATTAATGAGGCTTATTTGCGCTTATATATTATCCATGTGGTCTATCTAGAGGGTCCTCTATCAATTAGACGGTCTGAATTGCTCTCATCGTTTCTCCAAAAAGAGGGTTAAATTCGGATAATCCGATAAGATGTGATCCAATTTGATCTGACTTTAATACGATCAAATTCGGATATAGGTTGATTTGACTTGAATAGAGTTAGATCCAGTTCCATTTGAGTGTATATATAAATATATAATATGTATATTATAGATATACATATGTACGTATATAATATTGAGTGACTACAAGCATTAAACATACAATTAGAAATAAATCATTAATTTAGGATACTTTTAAAAATATATATATATATATATATATATATCAAATCATATTTATTTTTTATCTGATTTCTTATAACTATAAAATAGGTTTACCAAAAAATCTGATAATTGTTCGAATCCGATCCAATCCGATCCAAAACTAATCGGATTTGATAAGGGATTTATGATCCGATTCGATCCGACTTTTAATCAAATCAAATTTGGATATGCCCTGATCCAGTCAGGATCCAATCGGTTGACAGCCCTAACTTCCTACCTCCTAGTGTATCTCATGTTAGAAAGAAAAAGCAAAGGGAAGTTGAACTGTTTGGTTATAGTAAAGAGATGTAAAGATGGATACCAGGGATTTACTATCACTGCATGTGGATTCTTAAGGATTTGAAAGTGATAGATTTTTTTTTATTACAAGTTTTTTTCCCAAATCTAGACAGGAAAGTTAAACAATATCGAAGCACCATTGTAAACTAAGGTGTGCAGCTTCCTGCAGTGGGAGGATCCCTTCCTTGGTCCTCTAACTTTTCAAACTAATATGATCTAACCTTATGAATAAAAAGCATAAAAAATAAAGCCAGATATAGAGATTCCTTGCACTAAAATATGCAGGCACTAAATCCATGCAACTTACAGCATGTGGCGGAATGATGGTGGAGGGAAGCAAAGGTGAACCAAGTGCATCCCTGATGTAGAGTTCCTGCACATGAAAAAAGAAAATTAAGGATGGATATAAACTAATCTTTTTTCTTCTTTTAGCAATAAATACTGTTATTGGGAGGTCAGTTCTAGCATGAACCTATTACAGATTTTCCAAGTAACCACAATCAAATTTGTGAAATGCCATGATCATTTTTAAAGGTTTCTTTAATCTATTGAAGAGTAAAATATTCTAGTTTTTCTTTAGTGACGGGTTCAGTCCTATCATGTCATAATAAAAAAAGAAGAGGGAAATCTAAGTTCTCTATAAAATTAATTTAACGTTCATTCAACATTTTTGCTGTCTACCAATACAGCTCCATAAACCCATGGAAAATGATAAATTTGTAAATCACCAAAAGCTAGTTTAATCTCATAATCTCAATTATCGTGATAATCAAATGATAATATCATGCAACCAACTTATCCCAAGAAACTTTGTGTAAAAAGGTTTCCATTAATTGTTTCTAGGCCAGGAACTAGCCATCAAAGGCTTTACCTGTGAATTTAAAACATGGTGCAAGATGGATTTATCATCATCTAATGACTCAAGGTACACCTCCACCATATCAGTAGGTTCAAGTGCAGCTTTCTTCCGTAACTTCTGGATTCTATTAACGACCTACAAAAAGTGAAGATTAAACGATCCATGCATCAGAAATATGTTCTATCTTCCTCAGTTGGATAAACAACCGACGAAGTAATGGCAAGAAATGGCTACACAATGATTAAAACAAAAAAACAAAAAAATACATCTCTTATCAACTGGATTTTAGTTCTTATTGCCTGGACTCTAGGAATCATGAACCCAACTAAAATCCATCCCCAACACAAAATGCGTCAAGACTCTTGGAACACTTTCGATAAGACTTGGTCCATGGTTCAAAATATCGTATCGAGGTAGCATATCGTATTGGATATGCGTGGATACACTGTAAAAGTCATATATACGGTGGATACACAAGAAAAATGAAAGATACATAAAACAAGACCCATTTTATGCAAAGATAAGGTAAAGGTACGATAAATTAACATGTTTTTGATATAATACACCCACACATAATACACATTAACGTAAAAACCATACGTTACGCGTGCAGGCACATGAAAACTTAAAAAAACTTCACTAAGTCAAAAGTCATAATATATCACATACACTAATAAAACATAACAAAATTATACATATCTAGTCGGATCAACTATTTATAAGTAACAAGATGTAATCATAATTTAATACATAAACACATACTTTCAAACATTAACATACGAATTCAAAATCCATTACGAATGTCATAGAACAAAAAAAAAAAAACATTTATTACATATAGATGCATATTTCAAACAAAAAGCCATCTTATTCGACAATCTTCAGAGATGGAAAATAGAAAATGAAAGGAGAAGAAGAACGATAAGAAAAAGAATATAAACCCAGCCAAACAAATACTCTCTCTCTCTTCCATTTACTATTTCTTTGTTCCTTTTTGAAATTAGGTTAGTAATTTAAGGATTTCTATTTGTGTTTTTTTTTTCTTTTCTTGATCCTTCTTTAGTTTTCATTGACTTTTTTTTTATCAGTATCCAGTGTATCGAGATAGTAACGAGCGTATCGAGGCTGTATCGACCATGTGTTTTTTATAATACTTATTTTACAATTATCAGGCCATGTTTAGAACCAATAATATAGAAATGATGTTTTAGTACTTAATGTGGCAACTGAGTGGTGAGAAAAAAAAATGAATTCACCTATTCCTCCACATTAACCTATCCATGTCCCAAGTTTGAGCATGAGAAATCCAAGACAACGCAAAATACGCACCTTTCATTCCTAATTTAGCTTAAATTCACCTCTGAAATGTAGCACATTTTTCCCAGTAGATGACCAGCTGTCCTACACATATTGACAAAACATGTTTACCTATACCCGACAGAAAACAGGTTGGACATGAACCAGCGTGTCTAACCCTATTTGCTTCTAAATGTGCAGAATAAATGTTCATGATGAAATATAGATTGTCTAATACACTATAAAAAAATATACCTTTCTCACGGAATCACCCCAAATCGCACAATCTTGGGGCCATTGGCAGGTAAACGACATTAAAAATAATGACATCAGATAAGGTTCGATATATTAACCGGACCTTAAGTAACTGACGAGAATCTGACCCCGTCTACCCAGGATTCTTGACTCGATGCTCTCAAGCCATGCTATTTTATGCTTTCCATACATGAAGATCCAATTTTGTTTTAAAGGTATGGAAAGCCTCCTGCATCAGGTCAAGCAGTTTAGTCCCATTGACTATGTGCAGAAAGACATTAATCGCTGCATGTGATAATGAGGTGTAGCGTTAAATTTTTCATGCTTCTTTCTTCTCTCATCAACCAAGCACATAGTATTTAGAGGACTATTTCCTTCAGATCTTTATCACCAAAGCAGTGAGATAGGTTGACTAAATTCTTCCAACACTCTAATGATCTTTTTCGATTTTTATTAGTTAAAGATTAGTTCAATAAACTTCAACAAACCAATTCTCCTTTTCTTTATTTATTAATTTTATTTTATTTATTCAATTAATTCAAATAACATGAATTTACTTCAGATCCGCTCGAGACGGAATAAATGCTGCTCTCTCAGCTCCGACGAATGTTCAATACAGAAGTCAGCCAGGGATGATCCTTGCCATCCATTAACATTAAGTAGACTATTTCACTGGAAATTGAGTGAAATCATAATCTAGATGGTTAGGAACAAGTTTGTCAAAACATCAAGGCATTGGAGCTGGCTGATTACCCAGGCTGCTAGGTACTCAACTGGTGAAATAAGCAACCCAGTATACTGAACTCTGCTACTACAAAGAAAAACTTATGCAAGTAAAATCCTTTATGAACTTAATCCGGAGCATATGCAATATTGTATAATAATAGAACTTAATCCTTAACAAATGCAGTAATGTATATTAATAGTATAATATGTAACATCATGTCACTTCACATAGAAATGCACAATAACATAGATCTTATTGCATTTAAAGCAACTAGGAATAGAGAAACATCTCTTATGAAAAAAATATATATATCTTTTTTTTTTCTTTCGATCTGTAGTGTAATACTGTAATATACTAATAGGATAATATTAAGATACATGTATGGCTTATGGAAAATAATATATCAAGAGTATACCCAGCTATACAACCCTCAAAAATATACCTTTACCTTAAAAAGTACAAATAAACCTCCAACACAAGGGCCTGTTTGTAACATTTTAGTATTTGGCAGCCTAAAATATATCTATCGTATTTTCAAACCAGTAGTAATCATTTCAAACACTTGCCCAAAGTCACCAGATATGCCCATTTATTAACTAAATTGCTTCTCCGCAATTCCATTGCGTCGCTCGTCCATCATCCCAATTGCTTTGCAAACCTCAATTCTACAGTTTGACAATGTATTGAAATTTACTGGAACTGAAAGATCCAGCATCCATAGAGCCATCAGGCCACAAAACTCGAGGTTCGGGCAGCATAGCTTAGCATGTTTTTCAAGCTCTAGGCAGCCTAATGGAACAAGAACAGATTTTGATGCTTCTCCACTGTTATTTATTTGGGACACAACCTTCGACGGCTTTCTTCCAATGATTGCAACTGCACAATAGAGATGATATGCAATCTTCTCATCATCCACATTCTCAACCATGGCAAGATTTGGGCCATAAGCCAAAAGATATTTCACAGTAAATGTCCAATAAAATGCCGATGTCACTCTCCTGTTCTAAATTCTATTCACCAATGGAAATGCCCTCGACACTTGCGAGACGGTCAACAATTCCAACAGTTGTCAGAAAAGTTGTTGAATGGGTATGCTATGGCCAGTGCTTCATTGGCACGTATTCTAAGTGGAAAATTTGTATTGCTGTGGAACACTCAACACAATGTGGGACTTTTAAGTGGAAAATTTGCATACATAACATGTACTGTAGTTGGTGGTGATACGACACATAGGAAGAAGTCGCTACAACAATATGTTCTATCATGTACCCCATACGTCGATGACATCTCATGACCTTGGTGGAAAAGAAACAATAAAAATAAAAACTTGGAAAAAAGGTTAAAAAGGGTGAAAATAAGATTATTTATTTTTTAATGAAACTTTGTAGCAGTGTAATTTAGCACTAAATACATTATAATAATAAAAGAAATATGACAAAAAATGCATGTATAGTGAAATGATAAATATCTGAGAAGGTACAGTAGCATACCAACATGGGAAAAAAAATAGAGAAATCATTCACCCACCATGATATCTAAATAAGATATAAGCATATCAAAACACACTAAATACAATAAAATTACCAAAATAATGTAATTAGATGAAATGTGCATACATATTGAAGAGTCATCAGTATATCACCACATCCATAAAGAGTGGCGCCCAAACTCAATATATCTTCATCACCCCCACTACCCTGATATATCATTGTTTTTGTCATAGTTTGGATTATTACACATTTAATTATAAGTTAAATCCCTATAAAATTTCATTAAAAAAAAACTTTATTTTCATCCCATTTTCCATTTTTCTTCGTTGTTTCTTTTCTTTTCCCACCATGTCGCCGACATGCACCCAGAAAGATCTGCCTACATGTCTTGCAACGACATTTACAACCTTGGGTGGTACACTTGGTGATCTTGCAATTTTATACACTAGATCTTATGGGCCATCTCACAGGTTCTTCTTTCCGTGGATTTTCAAGGGATTTTAGATGAGTATTTTCCGGTTCTACATTACTGCCAATGAGCCTCTCGTTCTCTTTGTGCCACTAGGTCTAATTTTCGGTTAACCATTTAATCCTTGGATAAACTATATGGGCATGGGGGAACTCAATGGGAGATATGATTTCAAATATTGATATGGCAATGGATGGCGAGTAAGGTGTGCAAATCATCCTGTCGGGAGCTATGCATAGCCCAAATTTAACATAACGACATCGTAGACTCGGCAGACGAGGAAGAGGTTTGGTCTTGCTTACAGCCATAACCCTAACCTGATCAGACCCACAATAAGACCTCATGGAGGCCTGTTGGACTCTGAACATCACCGAACATTGAAACTAACTACCATGCTTTCTATAGTGGTAGTGGCCAAAAAATTGAGGTACAATTGAATTTCATGGGGAGATTGTTGTTGAGTATCAGAGCTTAAACGGGTTGGATTGCGTTGGGTTTGACCAGTTTATTAAAAGGTTGGGAAATCATGGAACGGAACCCAACCCGTCAATAAATGGGTTGAACCCGCCTAACCCGTTTATTTTCTAATTAATTATTTTTTGAATTTAATTTTAAATTAAGGTAAAATAAAACCTCATTTAATAAACATTATATAAATATTTATTAAAAATGATTTCTTTTCAAAAAAAAAAAAATAGATATTTTTAACTTACAAATAAGTTTAAAAATATCTATAAATAAATAAATAATTTTAAAATATAATAATGAACCTACAAAAAACCACTTATACGAGTACCGCAACGGGTTGGGTTTAGGTTGACCCGTTCTTAGTCTGATTGCTAAAACCTAAATCCAAACACGACCGAAATAATAAACGGGGTCAACCTGAATCACTTTAATCGGGTTGAGTTCGGCCGGGTTGGCGTGTCGATTTAGAAATTGCCAGCTCTACTGAGTATTAAGATTTGTTTAGGACATGTGGGAGCTGGAAACGACCAAAGGTGGACCGTCAATCAGGCTTCAATGGTTATGTGCTGGAAACGACCAAAGGTGTCCCTCTTTTAAGCAAACAAAAAAGAACAAGAATCATAATGATTGTTTTGTTCTATTTTGTTTTAAAATTACAAGTACGCCCATGACATAATTTTTTAATATTACAAGCATGCCACTGCAAGAAACAAAAGAATTGCTTTTCATTTTTAAAAGAAAATAATTTTTAGCTTCTAAAATCCATGTGGTTTCTTACTTGGTTTTTCCTAAAATCAAATCCAGATTTTTCTTACCAAACAACCTTTTGGATTTCTGTTGTCAGGAACAAGAAAAGTGTGTTTCAAAATGTTAGCAAACAGGCTCTAACTTAACTAAAATGAAAACAAACTGATATCATGTTGGCAGATAAACATAATAGCCCCTTTGGTTGGCAACTCTTCAAGAGAAAATCCACAAAAAAAGTGCATCATTAACTGATCTATTAAGCCAGGTTGATATGTAGATAGACAAGATGAAACTATGACTTGAAGTGTTAATTACTAAATGTTTGAGTATGAGCTTAGTAGTTAATGTTAGAACAGAGGGTTAGTTATGTAATTTCTCCTCTTTCAATATAATATATAAATGCTTAGTGTAGGGAGAAAGGCTAGATTTACACCTTCCTCTTCTCGCCCACACTTCTTCACCTTTACATATTTACACTAAGAAAGGATTCCCACAAAAAAAGGCGCCAATTGATGCAAAACTTCAGAGCTTTATGACAATTTCAAGCCAATTTACAGTTGCATCTGCAACACTATACTAGAGTACTGAAAATCGCATCTATGCATGGCCCTTACAAATTAAGCAAGCACCTAGATTGGACTTGCCTAGTTCGCACTTTGCTTAGCCCTAAAAATGTTCCTAGTCACTCAAGTAGCTTAGGCTCTTACATTAATAGAACTGATTAGGATCATCTGATGGTCTACTTTGCACCCAGTATCAAAGTGGGCCCATCAATTGACCCAAATTTCGGACATCAAATCTAGCTATCCTATGGCGTTTGAGGAAAAGAAAAAATGAACCACACTAAACTGATATAGAAGAAAGAATTATTGACATAAGTCTAGTGCAGCTGGCAAAAACTGACCTATAGAAAAACATCAATATAAGAAATAATGTCCACATTACCTCCCGAGCAATTCCTGCCTCAAACAATGATTCATCAGGACGTAAATCTAAAATCACCAAAACATCACCTAGACCAATTTGACAAGCTGACAGTTAGTTATAACTATCAATTATTATAGCTTTCATCGAGGAAAAAATCAAATCAATAGCGATCTTATACCATCTCCACCCGCATCTATTTCCTTCTCTGTAGTACCATCAGGACGTTTGAAATCCCGAACCACCTGAAAATTCAAATGGTACGCTCATAGAACTGCACCGACAAGAGTCTTGAATAAAAAAGAAAAAAGGGCAAAAAAGAAAGAAACAAAGGGCATAAAAATATCTGGTAAGAAGATCATAACAACATCCAACACCATAAAAATGAACAGATGCAGAACAGTAAGTATCATCACTTGAGAAAACCATCTAGGCGAAATCATAAATAGTACACTGACCCAGTTAATAATCCTAACCATCTGATGTATTAACCTTCTATGGATAGCTTTGAATATTTCTTGTCGACATTCTAAAAGATGATAGATGAAATGATTAGCAAAATGAGATCATGCAAATTTAGGGCGTAGGATACGCATTAAATGGTCAGTCTTGTTTCCCAGCCAAAATGATGGTTATACAGTTATGCTTATAGTATACCATCCATAAGTTCTACCCGAGGAGTAAATTAGACTTTCATGATGTCATTATTGACTTTTGACACTCCAATCACTTGAAGTACTTTAGGAAGAATGAAATTTCATTGCATAATTTTTTAAGGGATAAAGAAGCATTTTCAAAAAAAAAAATATAGTGTCAGATACCTCTGATGCCTATATCTATCTCTGACTCGGAGAACCTCTGTTTAGAATAAAAAAAAAACAGAGAGACCGAAGGATCACATGCATGCTTAGTGGTTCAACGGTCTAATAAATTCATAACAAGCAAGCCTATTTAAATTCATTTTGGGATACAAATTAACTTTATGCAGCAAAACAATTAAGACCTCTGGATGAGAATTTATGCTCTTCCTGAAAAATGGTAGAGCATGCTTAGAATGAGCACCCCTTTATAACAAAGACATTGATATTTCCAAAGGGTATTCATGTAAAAAGCATTCATCGCATAAAACCAAATAAGAAAAAATTAGAAAAGAATTTAACATTAACCCAGCAGGCCAAGATAAAGCACACCTTTATATCACTCAACTTCAAAGGGTGCCCAGCAATAGTAACTTCTCCAGCTCTCTCAAATGCTAAAACGTCTGCCTGAGACATTGACTTGACCTCCTTTGCAACAACTCCCATATATTTTCCAAGCCGTTTACCTAAGACACTAGAAGAAAACATACCAAGTACAATATATTTATGATAGAATGCATGTGAATTACCTTCATCAAAATAAAAATGCATACGGCTTACCTGAAGTCAGGCTCTGCCCGTAAAGAAGCATACTTCAAAGGATCATTGCAAGGCACAATTGATCTTACATTGAGCTCCTCTAAAACATACTGCATTGTAAACAAAGATACTTGAATTACGATAGATTATAAAATATAGCACGAGATGCCAGAAAGACAAACATATCTAACCACAGAGTAAGAAGAAATGTGTAACACTTTTAGATGGTTGTGAGTTCAGTATGTGATAAAACCCACACCTAATATGAATTCGTAATGGATTGAGGAAAAGCATGTCAAAACCATTCAAAACGAGATATATCCATATATCAAGCATCAAAGACATTTTGCAAGTAAAACATAACTTGAATCCTGTCTGTTTGGCTAGGTTAAGCAATATACCGAACAAATCAGGGTTAAGGATAAAGAAAAAGCATGATACCATACTCATTCTAAATTTCTTTAATATATCCCAGAATGCATCTCGGATCCATGGATCAGGCAAGAAATAGCCATTACATTCTTATATGATTAAATATCAAAGGGATGACCTAAGGAATATCTTAATGAGTTGTACATCACACGCATTTAAGTGATATTAAAGAAACGCATTTAAGTGATATTAAAGAAACTTTCTGTGTGGAACCGATAATCTGTGTGATAAATCAAAGGAACAAGGAAATAAAAAAATTAATAAAAGAAAAAAGGTGTTGCAGCAACTCCATCAAATTCAAATCCAGATTGCTGTCAAACATCGGTACTACACACATCCAGAACAATCCATGGAAAATATCTTTCAGTGCTCACTCTTCACCTAGAGATAAATGAGAAATCCTAACAACCACTAAACTATGCATTATGTATCATAAAAAGAGCAATGGACATACCAGAGAACTCTTGGAAGTTTTTCTATGGAAAACCATAGAACAGTCCTAAAGATACCTAGATCAATTGACTATATAAATACTACGCATACACACATGCGCGCGTGCACACACACACACACACACACACATAATCATGAAATAGTTGAAATCAGTTTAACAGTCCTTGTATGGTTGCTTCAGCATAATAAGTAGTCAAAAATACACCTTAGCTAATAGAAAAATGCACCAGTTTGTGGTTTTCCCCTGGTAATCCTGGGTAGTCGGTTCTTATTCACATTACAAATTAAGGAGTTAAAGATACGAAAAAATTGAGTTAGGATGGAACGGTTATCAAACTTTATTTTAGAAAGGCCTTAGACAATTCTTTTTATCAAGAGATATAAGTTTTCTTGCTAGTGGGCTTATTTTCACCCAAGCCTTTGTTGGTCAAGGGACTTGAACCCAAGTCTGTTGTTTTTTCACAATCATAACACAAATGGAATTTTCAGGATTATTTTTCGATGAATAAAATCAAGTTTTATAAATAAATAAGGGGCGATGCTCAACATAGTAGCCATACACCTGGGTCGCGTCGATTCCCTTTGGTTACTAGGGTAGGGGGATTGCACTTGAGTAAGTCAAATGAAAATACGCGAAATAGGTACAAGCAGCGCGAGATGAATTGAAGAAGGAACGAAACTAAAATACCTGGATGAAAAAAGACTAACTCGATGACTCCAGATCACATGCTATAACTAATAAGCACATGACCATTGTCTTATGAATTATATTTGGCAGAGGAGAGAAGCGGTCCAAGCCAATTCCGCTTTGGGAACATCTGGACTACCCATTCCAAATTCGAAGAAAGTCAGAAAACTTGGGGGAGAAACTAATTTAAGAAGGTGGGCAGGCTACCATTTTATGAAATTTTAGTCGCATGTGAAAAGTGGTCCGAAGGAATGGAATAATACATCATCACTTTGGATGGCTACCCCGGAAAAGGAAGGTGTTGGAGGAGTTGATAATTTGGACAAAATTGAGGAGAGTGGAGCATTATCTAAGAATGAGAGAGTTATAAGGTTCGACCTAAGGAATGAATTGGAGATTTTGTCTAAGAAGAAGGATTAATTAGAGGCAAAAGCCTAGAGCCAAATGGCTTTATAAAAAGTGAGATATGCAAAGTTTTTTCATAGAATGGAAAATGGGAGACAAAGAAAAAGACATAATTACAAAACTAATGGTTGAAGATGCTTTGATTGAGGATCTCATCCGATGAAGAGTCAATAGCAGAGTTCTATAAAAATCTTTACCAATCTGAATCTGACATCCGTTTCACATTAAGGGGTGGCTATGAATCCAATCTTGAAAGATAGTAACATGTTGTTGGATATGAATTTTGGGGATGATAAGGTTAGAAAAGATGTCTTCGTATTGCACAAAGGAAAAGCACCAGGCCTGGATGATTTTTCTGAGGAGTTTTTTCATACATGTTGTATTGCGAAGTAAGGAATTCTTCCCTATTTTCTTGATCAGGAGGATTGTAACCAAGGTCCTATCGATTAGACTTAGAGAGGTGCTAGGTGAGATCATTTCTGCTAACCAAAGTGCATCATTAGAGGAAGAGACTTTGGATGATGTTAATTGCCAATGAGGGTGTGGAAGAAATGAGGAAGTTTGCAAAAGAAGGAATTTTATTTGAACTCATAATAAAAAAGCATATGATAGGAGGGAACAAAAGTTTTGGGTCATTGTTATAGAATTAAAGGGTTTGGTAATAGGTGGAGAAGATGCATTTAGGGGTGCATTAGTAACATCCGTTTCTCAGTGATAATAAGTGGACAACAAAAGGTTTCTTTAAGGCTTCTAAAGGAATAAGACATGGTGACCATCTTTCTCCTTTTCTTTTCACCAAGATTGGAAACGTGTTCAGTAGATTCATGGAAAAGCAGTAAAGGTGGGTTTGGTGAGAGGTTTTCACATTCAAAGAGATAAATCAAAGTATCTCACTTGCAATTTGTGCATAGGTATACCTCAGGTTTTTCATGTGAATTCTGTGATTGAATGCTTTGAAGGAGTGTCTGGTCTTAACAATGATGAGGATTGTCCTAGGTTATTTACAAACATCTTGGGCTGCCAAACTGCTTGCTGGCCTCTTAAATATCTAGGTATGCCACTTGGGGATAATCCGAAAAGCGGAGAGTTTTGGAATCCAATAACTAAGAAATTTAGTAGGAAGTAGGCTAAATGGAAGTGATCCTATATTTTCCAGGCAGACCTCCCTATTGACTTCGGGCTCATTTGCTACAACTTTTGAAAAGCAACTTTTCAAAAGTTAAAAAGTAACTGCTGAGAAGTAGATTTTATTATCTACTTTTTTGCTTTTGCAATCAAAAAGTATTTTGGTAACACGAAGTTAAAATCTGTTTATTTTTAAGAAGGCAGAATTTTCTCAAACCTCGGCTTTGAGGACACAATGGTTACTATCTCCATTCACCTAAAATCTAATAGGTCTTAATAAATGACCCATTCAAAGGCATACACAATGGAAATTGTTGGTTTCAAGATTAGTTACTTTATTCTCTTCATCTCAGACATGAACTTGGTTGTGCTACCGTTGAATTGGTTTAATTCATAACAAGATGAACAAACTTCTAATATCCCACATTGAATCTGAGATTGACCTAGATAACTAATTTGGAGCCAACA
Organism: Pachysandra terminalis; assembly: GCA_031762675.1. Lineage (NCBI taxonomy): Eukaryota > Viridiplantae > Streptophyta > Magnoliopsida > Buxales > Buxaceae > Pachysandra > Pachysandra terminalis. The sequence continues at coordinate 22,964,159 of JAUPMG010000014.1, forward strand.
AATTCGATCAATCAGATCTAGAAACTCAGCAACCAGATCAAAGATATCCTTTCATTTTTCGTATATTATAAAATCCAAGTAATAAAAACAATTTCTGTAATCATGACTTTCTGCAATCGTAACTAACCTAACCTAATTTAAGCGACCTCCTTGAACTAACCTAATTTAACAATGATTAGTGAAACTTTAAAACTTGAAAGATAGTTTTGGTCTTGCTTCCTTTATTTTTTTTTTTCCAAATTTCCAAAAACTTCAAATGCATATATTCAACATCATGGAAGCCAAAAAAAAATAAAAAATTCCCTCCCCCCAGCTCTCTCTCTCCTAAGGGGGGTGTCACATTCTGCCATTTTGGACCAGTTAGCAGCCTTATCGAGTCTCTTAAGGATGCATTCTTTAATTCAGATAGAACTGACTATAAAATTTGGATTTTAGATCCAAACGGCATTTATTACAGCCACCAGGTGAAACCATTCCTACCTTTCCCTCTTATAGAATCTGGAAGACATCTAGCCCTCCAAGGGTGAATGCTTTTGAGTTGACCTTTGTTTTGAAGAAAATCAATACTCAAGATGTTCTCAACGAGAAAAAGGTTTATGGCTTTATGCCCGCAATATTTGTATGATGTACATGGAGGATAGGAATCAGCCAACCGCTTATTCCTACACTGTGATGTGGCTTGTATCCTGTGGAATTTCTTCTTACAGAAAATCACGTTTAGCTGGTTATGCCATCCGACAATGCAACCTTCTTAGGTCAATAGCATTTCAAGGGTCTTGGGAATAGGGGAAAGAACCTTTATTGATCTCTTTGTGATGTCATTTTATGGGTGTATGGAGAGAGAAATAGCGGGCTAATTGAGGATAAATCTTTCAAGTTCTGGGGATTAATTGATAAAATCAGGTTCATGACAGCAACCCTTGGGCTTCAACACTCAAGAAATTCAGAGTATTGCCTCTAGATTGGATGATAACAGATTGGAATCAGATCACCTTCTCCAGTGCACCAGGTACTTCTACTTCTTGGAAATGGATTTCTCCACCACTGGGGAGCACCAAACTTATTATTGATGGTTTTTTGTTATGCAATCCAAGAAGATCAAGCATTGGAAGTGTATTTACAGATGAAAATGGAAACAGGTTCCACATGTTTTCAGGCCCAACAAAAGAATGTTTTTCTATCATAGCTGAAGTTGGAGCATTGCTGTTTGGTCTAAAGGAAGCACATAAAAATACACAATCTGATTGTGGAAGCGGAATCTTCAAGTTATAAATTGGGATAGAAGTGGCTGTGCGGGATCTTGGAGATGCACAAATCTCATTAAAATGGCCAGATCCATAGCCACAAAATTCATTTTCTCCTTCAAGTGGGTTCATAGATATGCAAAGGTGCTGTGAGAGACACTATGGTAATCGGTGAAGAGGCTTTGATGAACAATGGATGGAAGCATGTGTTTCTCATTTTACTGTTTTTTGGGTTTGCTTTAGTTGTAGTTTTCTGGTTTCCCTTACTAGTACATATTTTATTGGCAGTCTTGGGACTACCACAGCACCAGACTTGCTTCTTCGTACTTCTGAACTTTTCAATATCTGAAGTTATCCTCTGTTACCGATCTTATAAAAAAAAAAGTTCCATCATAAGGTCAACACAGGTGAGAAGATTTATTAGAGATTTCTCTATCTCATGTATGGTGTGCTTTGATTCATGCGAGTCATCCGACAATTTTTCTGTGCATATACGGCAGATTGCATCTGGTATTCAGATACATTTTCTAAAATTGGGTACTTGTCGGGTTTTTCCGATAGATATCATGACACTAGTCCAGTCTAACCAACACGGGTGAGAAGCTTCATTAGAGATCTTTCTATCTCATGTATGGTGTGCTTTGATTCAGGTGACTCATCCAACAACTTTTCTGTTCATATGCTGCAAATTGCTTCCGGTATTTAGATATATTTTCTAAAATTTGCAGGCACTTGTCGGGTTTTCCCTATGGATAGCATGACATGAGTCCAGTCTAATCACCATGGTTTTGGCAGGGATAGAGGAAGAATCAACTCGAACAGTCATCCAACCAATCAGTTGATCAATAAAAGATTTTCAGCATAAAACAAGGCAAGAAACGGCAATCATTGACCGGATCAATGCAGCAATCTCTTTTTCGCTTTCCCCTAGCAAGGAATTCCTTGGAGTGGATTTGGGAAATATAGCAAGGGACTTAAAGGAAATTCATAAAGAATTTTGCGTCACACATGTATGTTGTTTTCATTGAATGCC
>JAUPMG010000014.1:22978293-22996060 GCA_031762675.1 Pachysandra terminalis
AATTAATTATTTAAAAAAAAAAATAGAAATTGTCACCGAATATTGTATAACATCAGTATATAGAACAAAAAAATGCCTTATTCCAGCTGGTTGATGTTAGCAATATTAATCCCGATCCTCCAACTCAATCTGTCAAAAACTGCATCTTCTATCAGATAACGAGTATCGAAATCCTTAGGACTGATTCCATCCAGGTTCTTTTTAGTCTTCTTCTTGCCCTCTTATATCCTTCAATGAGTTCCCCTTCACACCTCCTCACAAGTGACAACTGCCTCCCTAAGACTTTGTTTACATGTCCAAACCACATTAACCTAATTTTTTTATCTCATCTCCTATTCCAGCAACACATAAGACACTCGGATATGTTCATTCCTTACCTCATCTTTTGAAGTTTTTCCACAAATCTATCTCAACATCCTTATTGTAGCAACGCTCATCCAATTTATATATTGCTTCTTTGTTGCCTTATTATGATTCATACATCAGAACAGGCCTAATAACTGTCTTGTACGATTTTCCGATTAGTACGAGTGGAACACGTCAATCACATAACAATCTAGAAGCACCAGTGCACTTAAGCCAGCCAGCTCAAATCCTATGTGAACATAACTGTACATACATTGCCCAATTAATTAAAGTAAAAAAATAAAAATTGTCCCCAAATATTATTCTAATCTATAGATAAGCCTTCATTGTCTAACATAAAATGCATCAAACATTTTTATTTAAAATGGGACTGAAATCGGAGAGTTTTGCAACTAATTTGTCTGAAAAAATCATCCACAAAATAGATGCAAATCCATCATAGAAATAATAATATGAAAGGGATAAAAAAGGAAACTAATTTTGATTTGATCTAAATCAAAGGAACCGTCGAAATAAAAAATCATTGAAACATCACATAGAAAATTTATAGTTCCTGAGTAATGCATTGCTGGCCCAAATAAAACAAACAGGAGTGTTGAGTTTGCAGGCTTCAAACTGAACAAATCAAGCACTAAAACAAGAGAGCAAAGGATTTCATTTTCATGTCAATAAAGATTATTATATACATACTTGGTGCTCCTTGTAACAAAAATAGACAATGCATAGAGACAAACCATCTAAACAACGGGAGATAACAGCAGTAGCAATCGTACCTGGAACAGAGTTGATAATGATGTTCTGCAGTCATCTTCTCCAGTACGGCCCTTTAGTCTCCGACGGTTGAACCTCACATATATATTTGTAAGGTTGTCAATATATTTCAAGAGATATGGCACTACCTGTAATATGTTAAGATAGAAGTATCAGCACCAGCAGTAGTGATTATGATAAATTGAAGTAATATGTTACCCAGGCACAGGAATAGGACCCAGACAAAATTATGGGATATGGAATGTGCACACAGTAACAGTTATGAGGTTGCTGCACATGCATGTTATATGATGTGTATAACTATTTAATTATAGAAATTTTAATAAGTTTTACATTTATGGATGCAGGGCAGCTTTAGAAGCTAAACCTTAACAAAATATAGGATTCTACTATGTATTTTATAAATTATAAGTTAGAAAAAAGTAAAAGCAGCAACAAAATATAATGGTTCGAACCATGGTTCGCAGTGTAGGAGACATTTGGCGAATTGTCGCCGACATTTTCCCATTTCCCCCCTCAGTGACATGAAATCTGGGGTTAAATCCCCAGATTTCGTTTTTCCCCAATGTCAAGCGACAAGGGCGACATGACGGTGACATAGGGGAAAATTTTGAAAAATTTCCCCCATGTCTCTTGACATTTCGGCAACGTGGGGCGGCATGGGGGGAAATTTTTAATTTTTTTAGAAAAATTTAAATAAATATTGTACGTTTATAGTATTATGATGTATTTAGACACTAATAAGGGTTGTTTAAAACTTGGGGGAGAGGGAGAACCCATAAAAAAACCCCAGATTTCTCCATCATTTCTCTCCTATTTCCCTTTTTTCCCTAATGGATATGGAACTTGATTTCTAGTTTTATGTATCTTTTAGTTTGACTACATTCGCTTTTAGTTTGAATTAATTACAAATATTATCTTCTTTACAGTTTACAGACTCGACAACGTGTAAGCTAACCCGCCCTCAAGTAATGACTTTTAATGTGTAGGCAATTGTTTTTTGCATTTTTGATGTATTTTGAATGCATTTAGGCCTTAATTAAACACGTTTAAAGCTTGGGACAAAAAAACCATGGTTTCCCCACATCTCCCCTCGGTTTCCTGACAGTTTACCCTTTTTCCCCCATGCCGCCGACATTTCGCCAACATGTAGCCGAAATTTCCCGAGAGTCACCTGGTAACACACCAGGCGACACCGACATAGCGAACCTTGGTTCTAACAACGTATATCATACATGTCTTTATACGTATTTTAAATAGAACTAAAGATAGAAGCATCTATACATGTCAAAAGTTTTTGTCGTACGCTTGTTAACATGCATTTCAGTCAAACATGCATTGATATACTGAACCACCAATGGAGGAACCATGTCCATTTATCACATGGATCTAGATATCAAACATGCTTTCCCTCAAGATAGCATGCAGTAACGAAGCTAGGGACCAGAAGCTAAGCCAAAATACCAAAGCATCACAAGCCACAATGCCCACACCCAAGCTACATCATTTGATTAGGGTTTAGACCAAAGCCTCGTGATGTCCCAATTCCACAACCATGAAGTTCTTCAACAATAAATTTTTTGAGGAAATGTAGTCTTAAAAATGAATTTCCTAATGATATAATTAGAGTTTGTAAATAAAAAGGAGAAGCACTTTTAGAATACCAAATGAGCAACTGCATATGGCTCAAATTAGAAAGAAAAACTTTATAAGGTGGCTATACAATCAGCCATGATTTTAAAAGTATAATGTCGAGCAATGAATAATTGAAATACACACAATAAAGGGTAACTATGAGTAAAAATTCCAAGGGAGAAAATATTGAAAATGTTTGCATTTGAAGGAATTTTAGAATAGTCTATTAGGTGATGAAACAAGGGATGGTTAATTAAGATATCATAAAGATGTGATACAAAAATAAATGCGGTACCAAAGGAATAGCTGGATTTTTAACCCTCTAAAAGGGTCAGGAGAAGACCAAAGTGGCCATAAAATTTAGGGAGGAGACCTAAGTGACCATAATCTTTGGAAGTAAGGATCAATAAAGAGATACTTTAAAGGACGCTCAAGATAAAAGGTACAATGGAAAAGGCTTGGTTTTGGTGTCGCTGCATTGAAATAGTTAAGGCAGTGATGAAGGCGCCAATGAAGACAATCACTAATTAACATCATAAGCATAAGGCTCCATAGGGCTCAATGATATAGGTTCAGAAACAACGCCCAACTCCAATTCACAGCATACAGCTGCCTCCTAAGGTTTTAAAGCCCATTGGGCCAACCCAGGCCACGTATTCAATATGATATTCTTACTCTCTTGAAAACAAACTTTGGATCTAACTCTGGGGACAGCTTAGAAATGTACACATACATTACCCAGATCAACTGTAGCATTCATAGACTTGTCTTGGGGATATTCAGAATCGAGGCATAAAGAAGTTTAATTGTTGAGTATGCAATTAATTTAAAGGTAAACACAGAACCGTGTATAATCGATATGCATCCATTTCTTGGCGCACAAAGTGAACCAAACTTTCAGTTGCTGAGTTGATCCACTGGTCAAGTACATTAGACGATGTCTGAAGAGTGATTTGGTCAATAGGCACAAAAGGAGCAAACCCCTCAACCTCAAGTCTCTTTGTATTCTGGACAAGGAACCTATATGCATTATACCATGGGAGAAAAACATCTTTGACCTGTAGACATCATATTAAAGGAAAAGAATTAATAGGATGAATGGAAATAATATCAACTAATGCAGATAATATTCACGCACACACATACAGACACATATTAATGAAGTGAACTAATGACAAACACCCAACAAAAGCAAAGAGGCTGTCACAAACACTACTCACAACACCGTAAACTCCCTCCTTTTTGAATCGTAAAGGCTCTGCACGTACAACCGGAGAATTGATAATGTACAATCGCAAAGCATCCTTCCCAACAGGAAAAACATTCAAAACATGAATTGATTAGAGAAATGAACTGCAAGTCAACTGGTCAAGTAATAAACAAGAAAAAGCAAACAGCAGCAATGCAATTAAGCAAGAATATGGTCAAAGGAAAGAATGACAACTTACAGCCCCATAATCACCTATGACATCCATAGGTGAAGGGTAGTTCCTCAATCTTTTACTCATCTTTTTTCCATCCTCAGCCAGGACAAGTCCATTGCAAATGAGATTTCTGAAGGCAGGTTTTCCAAATAATGCAGTAGACAATACCATAAGAGTATAGAACCTGCATCAACAATTAAAAACAAGACATAAATGTCAACCACAAGGCTTGATCAATTCTTTAAAAACTGATGTTATTTAAGAGTAACTCAGAGAACATAGCAGTTTGATCCTCAAGAGTTGGTTTAACTATTCACTTATACCAAGGTCATAGAAACACACAATAAATGAGCTTAAGAAAAAAGTAATCATATAAAGAAATTCTCCTAAGAAAATATTGAAATTGATTTTCCAGTGAAAATTTCATTGGAGATTAATGAGCAGCGAAAAGAAATATGCAGAATAGAATGATTAATATATTACAACAGAAAAGCTAGGAGAACTCCAGAGTTAAGAGATGGATATACTACAATGCAGAAAAAGATGACAACATCTGCAATAAGGGTGCAGCGATGGGGTATTTTTTGACCAAAAAAATCAAGAAAGAACAAAATGATGAATAGTGTATTGTTAAATACAGAAATTTCATATTATAACAGTACAGAGGCCAACAAGAACCATCTAACCAGTGTGCAATATCTAGACAACTAAACAACAAATAAGAATTTATGTATTTAGAAAAAAATCATAAAATATAAGAAAGAAATCAACCACTAGGAAAATCAATATGGCAATGCAAGTTTTAGAAAAAAATCATAAATTATAAGAAAGAAATCAACAACTAGAGAAATCAATATGGCAATGCAAGTTTTTCTCTTCTTACAAATAACAAATAGCATGAAAGACACATCTAAAAGATATGAAACCAACCATCCACGAGTTTGATCTAGCCCCTCAGCCACAAAATGACCAGGGAAATTATTCTCAAAGAGTTCAACATTCTCAAACGGATAATGGATATAAGCATAAGGCATGGACCCACTCTCAAACCAGCAATCAAATACCTGCAAGGATAAAACCGTAATTTCCAAAATTTAGACAGGCAGGAAAAAAAATTGGAAAGTTGAGATCAAACAAAAAAAATAACATTTTGTAAAAATTAAGAATAGCATGAAAAATATTGACTAAGACCCAAAGACTGAAAACACATGCCATTATATATGTGTTGGAATTTAGTTTTGCAATGTCCCTTGACCAAAGAATTTCACAGTATTTATATTTCAATCAAGAAACACCAAGCCTATGTTCTCAACCTGGTTAACCAAAAGCCATGAAGCATCCCTGGACATGGAATCCAATATATAAGAACAAAGATCCTTTTCATCAAAAAAAAAAACGAAGATCCTGTCTTCACTGAAATTTGGTTGCTCTGATAACTATGAGATTTTGCTCATAAAGAAATAATAAGAAAAGAGAAATAATTGAAGAAAACCAAGGGGAATGAGGTTCAAAACATCAGCCTCCTCTATTACACTTCTTAAAGAATACAACTCAATACTACCTAATACATCTTTCTTCAACTAATTATGTTGCTCACTTGTGAGGAAACGGATAGAGAACACTTTCTGGAGACCAGAACCCAAGAAGCATATTTTGCATTGATTGAGGAATCACTTCCTAAATGATATGAAACTCATCAGAATATACTGAGATCACTGTAGAAACAAGATGGAATTCAGGAAATATATAAGTTTCGGAGTATCACAAGACCTGATAAGAAAGTTAAAAATTTAACACATGAAAATAAAACAAATTCACTTAAGAGTTGAATGTACATTCCAATAGAATACCATTTTAAACACCAAGGAGGAATTATGAACATCTTACAACTTTTTTACGTTTTTCCTTTTTTATAAAAACCATAAGAAGAAGATCTCTTAAACATAACAGGAGATTGTTTAGAACTGAACAAACATTTCACTCAATACCATGGCATACTCCAACAAGGAGTTTTTTCCCCCCTGCATCTCCTTTTAGTTGCAAAACTCGAACAAGAAGTTTCCAACAATATGTTTGCTCAACAAGAACTGGATCAGCAGGAAAGGGATTTTGACTATTCATTCCAAAGAATTCATCACAATCATGTCAACTAGATCTTTAATAGAGTGTTCAGCATGCCTAGTAACACAATAATCTGACAATTAAGCTGCGGCAACATCACATTCGAGTCATTTTTGCCTTGCCTCATTGGCCTCAAACTGTCACTAGAGTAAGTCTAAGCAAAACCAAACAAAGCAGACTACTTCATGCAAAAATAGACCCTAGAACCATGTTAGCTGAACTGAGTGGAAAGCCGGCAATAGGAAGAAAAAACTTCGTATAGGGTGACACATCCAGCGCAAATTCAAGATCAGCTTAAAAGTAATCGCAGTGGTTCTACTACTTCATTAGTGGGTTTGAATCGTCTGATGATATGTTTTGGGGAAAGAGCCACGCTTCTAAGATTGAAACTTTCATCCAGACTACTGTTCTACACAGAATCAACGAGGTGGACCATCTCATTCATTGGAGTATCCACATTCCACATAGTTGTAAATCAGAGGAGAAAAAGTGGCTGGTCTGTTCATCCATTGTAAGCTTGGTAACGTCATTTGAAGCTTCTTTTTGTCTTTAATTGTGTTTCCTAATTCCTAAGTCTTACAAATGTCTATTGTAGGTCTATATTTCTCTAGGGAGTGTGAACACGGCAATGCAAGGAACACATTCCATCGTCCTTTCTTTTAGTTACCAGAGGGTTAGTCGGAAAAAAAAAGGAAAAAGAGGATCCCATCTACTATAAATTATAGCAGTAGATCCCATGGGCAAAGAGATCATTAATTAATTGAGTGAACAACCAAAGGGATTACATATTCCTTCTTGAATTGGAAAATGATACTTCAGTTTGTATGTTTCAGTGGAGGGCAGACTGCCTTTTTGTATCTTTTTTCCTGTCATTCTGATTATACTTAACTGTAACTCGTATGTTCATTTATAATATCATGCAATATCTCAATGAACTGTCGGCTATTCTCCATTGAATAATGAAAGTTCCCAAATAATATCACAGTAATTTGTAAGTTTTCCCATCTTATTCTCCTCTATAATTTATTACAAACTTATAGAAGGAAAGTTCGCACTTTCCACATTCAACTCTACTTGCACAGAACATATCTGTAGCTTTCATCTATACCCCTTATCTGCAATATATTAATGAACTAAAGTTTTATTTCAATAAACTAACCTTAGCTACAGTTATTATTAAAACAATTGAAATTAAAATCCACTTCTTGGGAAAGGAATCTGATAGAGGCTCCTTTTGAATCTCTTAAGTTGACAACGATGACTTCTTCTTTTATCAATAACGAAAAGGATATATTAAAGAAAATGAGAAGAGAGTACAAATGTAAGAAAAACCAACAGCTAGCTGTACAAAGAACTCACCTTTACATGTTTACATGGAATCAGAGCATAGGATTTGATACTATTCATGGATAATGTTCACAACATTACTGTTGACGGGGAGTATTTTTCTAGAGTTTTGATCGGCCCCTTCTTTAATCTCTTTCTTCAGATCCAATCGTTGAGAATGTAACCTAGTTGGTTACTATGTGGGTAGTTGATCGTGTTATGTGAAAGCAATCAAAGGCTGCTGTTGATGTCGTGTGAAGAAGTTTTTTTAGTTACTGTTGCTGCTCATTCTTTTTGTGTGGTTTTTCTCTGTGGCTGATGGTGCAATGTTCTATGGTGTACCAGTCCAATGAATGTAGTGTGAATGTGTGATCGATTATTTGCCTGTACTTGGTAGTTGTTCTGTGTAGCCGGCCCCCATTGGTTTCTGGTTCTTGAAGTGATTTGTGTCACTTTTGAGATAATATAAGTGTTAATAATATCTGATGGATATTAAGGATGCCCCCAAATCTCCATTAATGCCCACTCCAAGTCATTCAAACATTCAGATTACTTCTATTAAATTGAATGGAAGTAACTATATTCAGTGGGCGAAATCCGTGGAAGTTTATCTTATTGCCAATGAGAAAGACAAGTTTCTCACTCAAGATTCTCGAAAAAGAAGATGATGCTATAGAAGCTTATCTTCTAAAAATAGAACTACAAACATTTAGAGTTTTTATAAAAGAAAAATTCAAAAGTAGTCATTATAGGTCAGTAACCTTAGCAAAGGTACAAGATATTAAAGATATCTTGGATAAAGTAGAAAAAAGATATGAAGATAGTCTTGGACCATTGGAAGAGTATAATCTAGAAAAGGAACTTATAGATCAAATTGATAATGAAATCGAATTTGAAAAATACTTAAGAGGAACTCTTGGAAGATCCTTTTCAAAAAAAATGACAGAAATTGAGAAACAACAGGAAGACCTCTATGAGGTTACAGAAAATGAAGGCAGCTTTTCAGCAGAAATCCTTATAAAAAAGGACAAATATAAGGAAATTATAAAGAAACAATTATCGTTAGAAAAGAACAAACTATTTAAACAACAAAACCTTTTAGCCAGAATGGCTAAGAGTTTAATAAAAAGAAAAGATGATGTTTATTTTGGGATTTTACATAAAGAATTTAGTATTGATATAAAAGACACTTCTGAAATAATAAATCTACCTTTAATAACAAGGGAAGATTCAAAATCAAGAATGTAGTCAATCCCAAAGAAAATAAGACAAAAAATTGGATATCTTCATTTAGGAGGCATCCAAATATTGATAAAATCTCATTTTAGAGATGTGGTTAATACCCCAATAAAATTAGCTATTCTGGATAACAGAATAAACAATAGAAGAGATGCTCTAATAGGAATGGTTCAAGGGAACCTTTCTTATAAAAAATTATTGTTTACAGTATATCGAAAATATGTTGCAAGTCTAAAAGATAAAAATCTCAACAAAACTTTGAGTCTAGCACACCAGTTCGAAAGGCATGATCTTGTCAAACCGGGAAATAGCCCCCTTCAGCATAACCTATTTAGTAGGCTATGTATTAACAAATTCACATCACAGTGAACTTTTTAAGGACCAAGATTTCATAGAAATTGATGAAATTTTTATGAAGTTGGTAAAATACACCAACCAAACATAGAAGAAATCTCAGCACTCCCAGAAACTTGGAGTCTGGATATTTCAGAAAAACTTCTTTTAGGACAAGAAGAATCTAGAAGAATAAGCGTAAGTAGTAAGGGACAACTCCAGATAGGAGAATCCCCGAGAAAAATCCAGTTGGGAGAATCTTCTCATCATGAAATAGATGATTCCCAAATTAAAGGAATACAAAAGTTAACTTATAAAATAGAAACATTAACCAAACAACTAAAAGATTAATGGATAAATTAATCTCTGAAATAACCAATGTAGTGACTTCTGTTATGAACTTAAATCAAACAATAGATTCTATCCATAAAATAGATATGGAAAGTACAAAGAAAAATTTAGAAATATTAGAAAAACAACAAACCACCTTGTTGGAAGAAATCACTAAACTTTCTCAAAAAGTAGAAAGCCTAAGCACCATCGAAATCACAAAGATAATTGATGAAATAAATAATAAACCATCAAAACAAATCATACTTTATGATAAAGCTAAAAATCTAAACTATGCAGGCTTAAAACCTCCACCAGGAACTAAAGATGTCCCAAAATTCCTTTAGAAAACAATTAGAAAAAAGGTTTGAAAACCCTAATGAAAAGGATCTAGATAAGATCATAAAATTACTAACACTCAAGGATTTAGATGCTCAAATACAAAAATATGCAGATGACTTAACTATCTCCTCAGAATAGAAAATAAGAAATTAGAGAAAAATCTCTTAAGTATTACCAATCCCAATAGTACTTATATCAAAATAGGATGTAAGTTCAAAGGATATACACAATATCACTTACATGTGTATATAGATACAGGAGCCAGTTTGTGTTGCTAGTAAATGGGTCTTACCACCTAATCTTTGGGAAAAAACAAATAAACTTTTACAGGTTAGAATAACAGACAACAGTCTAATATCTTTAGACTATGTAGCCAAAGACATTGATATACTCATAACTGGAGAAAACTTCCATCTCCCTATAGTTTATCAACAAGAAACAGGTGTGGACTTTCTGTTAGGAATAACTTCCTTAACTATTATAGTCCTTTTACCCAATATGTCGATGAGATAGTTCTTACTACTCTCTCAAAAGAACGAGTTATAGTCCCAAAAGTGACTACAGCCCTAGCAGTTGGTAGACCTACATTTTTAGACCAGCACAAAAAACGAAAACGTGGTGAAAATATAAAACCACAGAAATCACAATTAGAAAATATTTCTCTCCATAAAAAGGAACAATTAGAAAACACTTCAAGCATATCTAATAAAGAAGCTCTTGAAGACCTTGAAATAAATATCATAGATAATAAATATTTATTATCCATCACACAAATAGAATCCATCAAAAATAAATTAAAAACTTTGTGTTCAGAGGACCCTTTGGACCCAAAAATAAGAAAACCAGCTTTAACTGCAGAATTAAAACTAAAAGATGAAAACAAAGTCATCAGGGTAAAACCTATGATTTATACCCCTGAAGATAGAGCAAAATTTGCAAAACAAATAAAAGAATTAATAAAGCTTAAAATAATCAAACCAAGTAAATCCTCACACTATAGCCCTGCATTCTTAGTAGAAAAAGAAGCAGAAAGAAGAAGAGGAAAGAAAAGAATGGTTATTAATTATAAAGCCTTAAACAAAGAAACCATTGATGATGGATATTACATACCCAAAAAGGAGGAACTAATAGAAATACTATTCATCTTTGGATCTTAAGTCTGGATTCTGGTAGATACGTCTAGATAAAAAATCACAAAAACTAACAGCCTTTAGCTGTCCACAAGGACACTTCCAATGGACAGTTGTCCCATTTGGATTAAATCAAGCACCAGGTATTTTCCAAAGACATATGGATGATATCTTCAAAGAATATTACACCTTTTGTTGTGTTTACATTGATGATATACTTATCTTCAGTAACACATTAGAAGAACATTACACACATCTAAATATTATTTTAGATAAGTGTATAGAAGAAGGAATAGTTTTATCAGAAAAAAATACAGTATTATGCCAAACAAGGATTAAATTCCTAGGATTAGAAATTGAGGACGGAAAACATCAACTCCAATCTCATGTATTAAATAACATACAAATATTTCCTAGTGAAATTAAAGACAAGACACAGTTACAAAGATTTTTAGGTTGTCTCACATATGCCGAGGCATACATCAAAAAATTAGCAGAAATGAGAAAACCTTTACAAGCAAAACTGAAAAAAGATGTTCCATGAAAATGGACGAAAGAAGATACAATATACATTGACAAAATTAAGAAACAGATCAAATACTTACCAAGTCTTTATCATCCTTCACCTGATGATAAAATGGTTATAGAAACAAATGCAGCACATGAGTATTGGGGAGCTATACTCAAAGCACAAGTAAAAAATAATGATGGAACTTCCGAAGAACGTTTTGCAGATACACTTCGGGATCATTTCAAAACGCAGAAATAAATTATCACTAATGAAAAAGAGTACTTGGCAATTAAAAAAACAATTAAGAAATTCGCTATACATGTAATTTCACAAAGATTTCTTGTCAGAACAGACAACAAAAACTTTGGACATTTCCCAAGGACTAATATAGCAGGAGACTATAAACAAGGTAGATCAGTCAGATGGCAACAATGGTTCAATTATTACCAGTTTGATGTTGAACACATTGAGGGAAAAAAGAACTGCCCAGCTGACGCCTTAGCAAGAGAATAAACAAATATTCCCAATATTTATATGATGACAGGAATCAAAAAGAAAAGAATGGAATCCGATTTGGATACTGAAATACTTGAACTAGAACTTCAAATGATGAGCAAGAAATTGCAACTTTTGAAGCTCAAACAACAGCGCAAGCTGGAATCTTCATCAAGTGGTGAAGGCAAAAAGGAAGATCTTCAAGATCAAGAATCATCATCCAAAAAGAAAGATCTTCATGATCAACAGTCCTCATCAAACGAGTCAACTGGAAATACTCCAGGGAAAGATGAAAATCTTTCAAAAAAGAAAGGATTATCAATCCTACAAGAGTTGTATAACTCTACAATTCCTAACCGAAAGGAAGAATTATCTCACAAGACACTAATGGGAAAAAGATGGACCCACAAAGGAACGTCTACACAAGGAATGACTTTAACACAGTCCAAATACTCCAAGGAAGAAAGGGTGTAATACATAAGTCTTTTAAGACTAAACCGGAGGCTGAACAGGCTCTCCAAGCCTATCAGGAAGTAAATAAAAAAGAATGCATAAGAAAAATTAGGACACCTGAAGAAATGGCAAAGGCCTTAAATCCATTGGCCCAAAGCTATGCATCCAAGGTATTAAGCCCAACAATGGAGCCCAAAAAAGATGTTGAACCTATACGGTTTCAAACACTTGGACAAATTCCCAAACTACCCTCACCTAAGGGACAAGTACCTATTGAGACAAAGTCAACTAACGAAGAAGATTTTTATGACCTCCAACAAATAACACCAGCATTATAGTATTACTGGTCCAACAAAGCAAGAACAGACGAAGGAGAAAATCTTGATCTCAAAATTTATTCTATCAACAGAATGGAAGCAGGAAGCAAGTTCAATATCCTTGAGGGAGCTGATCTAAAGATTGTATATCAATTATTCATATGCGGACTAATTGACAACATTTACCCATCAAGGAACTGTTCAGAATTGAACCACTTCCCGGACAACTTCAAAAAGGCCATAAAGAACTTCAGAAGAAAAATCCAGGCCCAAGACAGGCCCCTTTACACAGTTACTACTGACTGGACCCAAAATGAAGAAATGGACTTAACTCCATACCACTTAATAAAGATTGGACTTGCATCCAATGAAAGAGAAGAACCCGAGCCAGAAACATTGACCCCAAGGAAGCTAGATGTTAATCATCTACATAGGGAACGAGCACTGATGCTCAGTCAAATATTATTTGAATTAAGGAAAATTAATCCTACATCAGAAATAAAGGTGAACTACAAAACACCAAAAATTCTTATCATCAGCAGATTTTCAGACCTGATCAGAAAAGAAAATTCATCAAAAATAGCAACATACGAAGCCCCGTTCAACAGTGAAGCATTGGATATATCACTATCCACCAACAAAGCATTCTGCAAGTTGGCAAGACAACAAGCCAAGGAAGACCACCTTTGTCTTCTCTGCCCACAAAAAGGAGATTCTTCTTCAAAGGCTGAGATTCTACCGACAGCCAAGGAAAACTGAGATCAAACCAAGTGTATGATTGAGATGTTGCCGACAATAAAGAAAGGTCTAGATTAGATCAAGGGTCAAAAGACCTTCTATCAACTTCAATCACTACCCACTTTGGGAAAAGCTGTCTGACAGAAGATAAAATTATCTTTCCACATGTTCTCGCCTTATGGCTTAAACGGTGGACTTCTTTATAGAATTATGAAGGGTGGTCAATGTCTCTATCTCCCACATAACTTACTTTTATCTAAGTGGTGATCTTTGAGCCACGCGTCCCAGCAATAATCTTACTCCTTCTATAAATAGGTTTGAAAGAGTCTGAGAGAAACCATGGCTTACCTCCAGAGCAGCCCCTCTGATAGCCTATAGACACCCTCATTTGTAATCATGAGTGAGTAAACCCATAAGGGGTTTAAGAGTTTGTTTATCTTTTGTTTTAATAAAGCTGTTGTTTCCATGTTCATTACCTCTTCTTACCCTTAAGCAAAACCGTGTACGGATTGAGAATATATCTTAAGCCTGGAGTGTTGATACAATGGCTAGCATGATAGTTTTCTCTTGAGGCACATCTCAGCGTCCGGGTATCAGAAGAACTAAAGCGGAAGGCAGTGGACCCATTGAAACAAGGTATACTTTCTCTTAAACCACTTTCAATTACTAAAAATAGTTTTCTTAGTTTTCCCTGAAAACAAAATTATGAGTTATCCTGAAAGAAAACAATGGTTAAAAGCTGAAGCATCCAGACTTCAGAGAAAAATTATAATAATTCAAGAAGAAATAGAATTCAGGAGAAATCCTAACAATTGTCCTTGGTTCTTAATTAGAACTAATGAAATAAGAATTCGTTTAGCAGAACATCAACTAGCAATTTATAGGACCTTGTTGAAAGATATTAATGAAAAGCTAGAAGTTCTAGCTAGCTCATGGTTGAAGAACCCCTCCCCCAAAATTGATCCTAAACATTCTAAATGGAGACGAGATGATGCACAGATCCGTACTTGGCTATGGAACCTCATATTAGTAGTTAGCCTGTTTTTCCTAGAAACTACTACACGCGTATGGGATCATGTTCATCAGAAGTATTCAAGTTCACATAATATTTTCCATATTTATGAATTATCTCAGCAGTAATTCAATATTCAGCAAGGGGAGTAGTTTGGCACATTACTATTCTGAGTTAGTTGGTGCTTGTGAGGAACTGCGTTATATCAGCCTCTTATACCTGATCTCCAAGAGATGCAACATCACCGAGATCAGATGAATATAGTTCGTTTCTTGTCGGGTTTGACATCAAAATTAGAACCACTTCGATTTCAGATTCTAAGGAGCTCTGGATTGCCTCCCTTAGCTTAAGTCTTTGCTCGCATTCGAAGAGCTACTATTTGTTTATTCTGGTTCTCCTATTGTAGAAAACTCTGTGCTAGCTACTATCACTAATGATTTTATTGGTGGTAACCGTGGTGGTGGTAGAAGTGGTCGTGGAGGACGTATTGATTATAGGGGAGACCGTAACGAAGGCCATGGCACCCATATTTGTAGTCATTGTCATCGAAGTGGACATATGGTTGACTATTTTTGGAACCTTCACGGCAAAACTGCATCCGCCAATCATGTTGCCTTTAATATTGATGATTCAAGTACTATACATGGTACCTCTACATTCTCTTCCAGAGGTAAGATGGTGTTATTTTTGAGTACTCTCGTCCCCTCAGTATTGTTTCTTCTCAGCCATCTTCATCTACTGCTTTCAAGTAATTTTGTAGTTTATGTTGCTTCTACATCTTCACCTTGGGTTATTAATTCTAGAACTACCAATCATATGACCGGTGCTCCAGATACTCTTTCCAATTTTGTTCCTTTGTCTTCTACTCAGCATGTTACTCTAGCAGAAGGTACGACTTCTTCTATCTCTGGTTTTGGTACTACAAGTCCAAGTCCTCTTCATTTATCTTATGTTCTTTCAGTTCCTAAATTTCCCTTTAATTTGATGTCCGTCAGTAAATTAACAAAATTTACAAATTGTTCAATGACATTTTATCCTTCTTTTTGTATCGTCCAAAATCTAAAGACGAAGAAGAGGATTGGTGGCGGGCATGAAGCTGGTGGCCTTTATTATTTTGACGAAGGTGAGGTTGGCACGGCTTTGCAGTGATCTCTTTCTCCTCTTCAGTGGCATTATAGTCTCGGTCATCCTTCTCTACAAAGTTTGAAGCGTTTACTTGCTTCTTTGAGTCCAGTGTTCGTGTTAGATTGTGAAGCATGTCAGTTAGGCAAACATCATAGGTCATCTTTTGTTCCTCGAGTCAATAAATGGGCATCTCGTCCCTTTCAGTTACTTCATTCAAATGTTTGGGGTCCTTCTCGTGTAACCTCTTACTTGGGATTTCGATATTTTGTAATTTTCGTTTATGATTATTCAAAAATGACTTGGCTTTATTTAATGAAAGAGTGTTCCAAGTTATTTGCAATTTTTCAATCATTATGTTCAGAAATTAAAAATCAATTTGAAACACCCAATCATATACTTCCATCTGATAATGCAAAAGAATATTCATCGACTCCATTCCAAAATTCCATTGTTTCCCAAGGCATTCACCATCAAACAACATGTTCTCATACCCCTCAACAAAATGGGGTAGCTAAAAGAAAACATTGTCATCTTCTTGAGGTGTCCCGTACTTTATTATTTCAAATGCATGTCCCCAAATCTTATTAGAGTAATATTGTTCTAACTGCTTGCTTCCTTATTAATCGAATGCCATCTTCAATTCTTGATGGGCGATCTCCTTATTCTGCCTTGTTCCCTGATAATCCTTTATTTCATGTTGTACCCTTCCGTTGTGTTGGTTTTGTACATCAACTTACTCCAGGTACAGATAATCTTGATCCTCGAGCAATTAATTGTGTTTTCTTGGGGTACTCTCAAACAAGGTTTGCAATGTCGATGTCGCAAGACATGTCGCAAACTGGTAAGACCTACGGCATTTTGCGACATGTCACGACATATGGAGAAAAAATGGGAAATGGAGGAAAATAAAGGGAAATTTTAGTTTTTTGAAGGAATTTTGATCCCAACTCCTAGAAGAGCATAATTGAGGCCTAAATACACCTTATTACATCAATAATATGCAAAAAAAAAAAAAAAAAAAAAAAAAAAAAAAAAAAAAAAAAAAAAAAACAAACAAACAAACAAACCCTTAATCAAGACCATTAGTTGAGGGGGGTTAGGGCTGATGTTGTAGTGTCGAGCTGTCAGTTCCAAACATCAGATGTACAAACAGTCAAAAAGTAATACATTCAATTAAAGTAAATAGATTATTCCTATAATTTTTATTAACTATTTAATTATGTTTTCATAATTTTATAGGATTTTTTAAAAATACATATATATTTTTTCCCTCATGTCGAAGGGAAAAGGGAAATCTGGTGATTTCCCTTGGATTTCGTTTCGACAATTCCAAAATCTTTGAGATGTCGAGACATGTCAACGACATTGAAAACATTGCTCTCAAACTCAAAAAGGATATAAGTGTTTTAGTCCTTCCTTGCGTCGTCACTTTGTTTATGTTGATGTCACATTCTTTGAATCAATTCCGTTCTTTTCTGATGAATATAAGTCTGTTGAGACGGATTATTTACCTAATCTGTTACCGCTATCAGTTTTCCTACAGTTTCTTCCCAGAGCCAACCAGTCATCACCAAGGTCTACACAAGACGGACTGGTTCCATGGCCCCACCAACTACTTCAACGTCTGCAGATCTGGTTCTGGTAAGTCCTACACCTGTTGTTCCTATTTCTTCTGATCTTGATTTTCCTATTGCTCAACAAAAATGAAAACGTACGTGTACAACTCATCCAATTGATCATATTGTTTCTTATGCTCATTTGTCTCCTAAATTTCATTGTTTTACCTCATACCTTCCATCTCTATATGTTCCTAAGTATGTACAGTTGGCTCTTTCTAATATGGGTTGGAGGACAGCTATGGAAGAGGACATGGTGGTTTTACATATTAATGATACTTGGGAGTTAGTATCTCTTCCGCTTGGATAATCAGCAATAGCATGTCGTTAGGTATATACAATTAAATTTCATTCTGATGGCACAATAGAACAATTGAAGGCTCGTCTAGTGGTAAAGGGGTATGCTCAAACATATGGCATTGATTATGCAGAAACTTATTCTCCAGTAGCCAAAATTACATCTATACGGGTTATTATCTCTTT
>JAUPMG010000014.1:23001134-23011658 GCA_031762675.1 Pachysandra terminalis
TAGAGAGATAGAGAGAGATATGGAGAGAGATAGAGTGAGAGAGGGAGAGAGAGAGAGAGAGAGAGAGATAGATAGAGAGAGAGAGAGAGGTAGAAATAG
This sequence comes from Pachysandra terminalis, assembly GCA_031762675.1. Taxonomy (NCBI): domain Eukaryota; kingdom Viridiplantae; phylum Streptophyta; class Magnoliopsida; order Buxales; family Buxaceae; genus Pachysandra; species Pachysandra terminalis. The sequence continues at coordinate 23,001,234 of JAUPMG010000014.1, forward strand.
AAGCATACAAATAATCACAAAATAACTGAAAAAGAAAATCAAACCTTGACATAATCAGGAACCCAATATGTCTGTTTGTTACTTTCTAGCAATTGTTCTTTCAACTTTTCCACGGCAACAAACCTAAAAACATTAAGTAAACATAAATGTATTATGAGTATGACCAAAATTATATGGGAAATGCATGAATAGGGAAACCAAAATATGCTTGCAAAGAAAAAAAAAATAAAACCAAAAATATGAAACATGAATACTATCATACACAATCACTCTGAAAAAAGATGCCAGAAATAGATAGATAATTACATACATAATACAGAAACCAAAATCAGAGAAAAACTGGGAAAATAGTAGAAAATAAATAAACAATAAGAGCTAAAATAAAAATGAAAAGGTCACAACTGAAATTTCAATTAAAGTTTCATGTTATGCATAGACCACAAAAAGTCACCTCGTTAGAATCATATTTCCTAACAAGAGGAAAATATGCAGAATGGTACATTGAACACCCTTTGAAAATCCTCTTCTCATAAATAAACAAAAGAAATCCATAAAACAGTAACTTTAAAAGACCTGGTGCTCAATTGTGAAAGTTCTTCACTTGAATGAGAAAAATGACCACTCTATCGCAGGCCATCTAATTCCATAAATTCTCCACCTAGTACCAATATCATCTATTGTGAAACTTTTCCTCCTATTATCAAAACTATCCAGTTCCATAACATGATCTAAGAATTTCCAATCTACCCTGTCATAAATGTTTTCAAAATTGGGCTTGCAAACAATGCCTTCTTTTGCCAAACGCGTCATTTCTTCTATTCACTCATTTGCAATCCACACACAATCCAAAATCTGTCTATACTTAATAAAGGCAGTTTGATTACAGGAGATGATCACACCTAACACCTCCCTAAGCCTGATCAATAAAACCTTGACTAAAATCGTATACAATGCATGATCAAACTAAGGTAATTAAGCTAGAGTTAGTGACAAAGTTAATGATCCAACTGTCCCAAAAACCCTTAAAATATTCCCAAAAGATCATCCTCGATAATATCCTAGCATTATTATAAAACATCATTAAAAGACCATCTGGATCCAACACCTTGCCCCCAAGCAATTTCAAAACAGCCTTTTAATATCATCTTCCTCAAATTTTCTTTCCAGCCAACAGCTTCTATCTTCTGACAGCAGCTCATATCAATACCTCTTAATGTGAAACGGAGGTCAGATTCCTATTGATAAAGGTTTTTACAAAGCTCCACAGTTGCCTCCTCAATTCTGTTGGAATTCTCAATCACATTATCAACTACCATTAGCTTTGCAGTCCTATTCTTTCGTTGTCTCCAGTTTTCCATTATATGAAAGAACATTGTATTGTTACCGCTTTCCTCAAGCCACTTGATCTAGATTTTTGCCTCCAATTAATATCCTCTCTCCTAGAAAGAATATCTAACTCTCTAAGACCGATCCTTCTGACCTGCTCATTCTCAAACAATGCTCTACTTTCCTCAATTTTATCCTGACTATCAATTTCCACTAACACCTCTTATATTAGAATTTTTTTCCACTATTACGCTCTATCTTTCACAGATGATAAGGATATCATAAAGTGGAAACCTCGCCCACCCACTCACCTCAACCACTCCCAAGGTTGTATCCGGGGTTTACCCTGTCCCCACTTTGTGGCGTGGAGCATTCCACGTCACCAAAAAAAAAAGGTTGTAAATGTCGCTCTCACAAGACATATCACTAGAACTTTCCAAGAACATGTCGTCGTCTCGCCAACTTGGTAAAAAAATTGAAAATATATTTTTTAATGAAGCTTTGTAGGAATCTTATATTTAGAAGAGATCTTAGAGATACTGAGTTGGAGGAGTTGTCACGTTTACTTTATAATTACCAGTTTTGTTTTATAGACTCTGAGTGTCCAAATATCCGAGTTTGGTCCTTGGAATCTAATAGTGTGTTCTCTACCAAATCTTTTTTTCAATTTCTTGGTAGGGAAACTAATTCTGGTCAACCTTCGTTTTGTACTTCCAAGTTGTGGAAGGCCAAAATTCCTCCGAGAGTGAGACTTTTTGTATGGACTGCTATCTTATACCGAATTAATACCCGTGATATTCTTCAAAGGAGGAGAGGTTATTTGGCTATTTCTCCACATATGTATTTTTTATGCAGGAATCAAGGGGAGTCAGTGGATCATCTGTTCGTACATTGTGCATTTGCCAGAGAGATTTAGCTACATTTTCTGAGACTTATGGGTGTGGAGTCGGTTATGCTGGAGAGATTGGCTGCATTGTTTGATCAGTGGAGATTTCGTGGGTTTGGTCAGAGAGGAAAGATTTTTTTCTGAAGCACTATTCTTTTCGATCGTTTGGGGTATTTGGAGCGAAAGGAATAGACGTATCTTTGAGGAGGTACAGAGACCGATCTCGTGGCTGATTGATTCCATTACAGGGATGGTGGTGAGCTGGGTGGCAGTTAGGCAGGAATTTCAGGGCATCTCTATGGATTCAATTAGTAGATGTTGGAGTGCTTTGTTACATTCTTCGATGGGTTGTTTGGTGAAAAGGGCGGTTTGGTGTGCGCCGGATGGGGATTGTGTTAAGTTGAATTTTGATGGTTCTTCTTTGGGTAATCCCAGTAGATCTGGGATTGGTGGGGATTTCAGGAATTCGCTTGGCGAGGTTATTCATGTGTTTTGAAGTCCGATTGGTGATGCAGATTCTACTACTGCCGAGATTAGGGCCCTGACTGCTGGTCTGAAAGAAGCTAGGAAGCTTAATTTGGAGTATATACAGGTTGAGGGGAATTCTTCTTCTGATATTTCTTGGATGTCAGGTGATGGAAGATTCCCTTGGAGATATGCCCAATGGACTAATCAGGCTCGATTTTTGGCAGCTGATTTTAGCATCTCTTTCTCTCATGTTTTGAGATCTGCTAATGAGAAGGCAGATGGGTGGGCAAGAAGAGGAGTGGATAGAGGAAATTTTGCTGCAGGAAAACCTATGGGGGAGGATATTAAGAACCATGATGGATAGGATTGTGCTGTTTTTTTCAGTTTTTTTTACTCCTTGTATCGCTGTTTTTCTTGCTTTTGGGATCACATTTCGTGATTACTTGTTAATTCTGTAATCCTTTTGATGATTAATAATAAAATGTTGTTAATGAACAAAAAAAAAACTCATGGGAATTCTTTGTACTCTGTTGGGAAAGTCAGAGAGAGAATACAAAGAATGTATCATTATGGTTTTGTGCATATGTATATTCAGGATATTAGTTGTGATTATTCAGTGGTATTTTAGTTCCGTTGTATAATGCTCTAACTTGGCAGGTTATGAATGGTTTGAATTAGTCCTAAATTTGGATGATCAAGATATGATCATCAAGATTCGGAACTAAATATTTCGGGTCGTGACACGACATCCACTAAATATTGATTTTTTTTTGGGATAGATAACCAACATTTTATAAATGAGAAAAAGTGTAAACAGCAAGAGAGTTACAAAGAACAAGAAAACAAAAAAGTCAGGCGCACAAGATGAGCACCATGACCCCAAGAAAACTAAGAAACATGGTATACAGGAAAACAAAATGAAGGCAGCATCAACGTTGGCCCAGTCAATCAAAAGACTCCCGGAGCTACAACACCCGCCACTCGCAATCATCTCTGCAGAAGGCAAGCCCAGAAACATGTCCCCCATATTGACTCCATCCCTAGCCAAACGATCCGCCACAGCATTACCACCTCTAGGGGTATGCGAGAAGGATGCCTGAATCTGATTACCCAAGAACCTCACCAATCTGACGATGTGGGATTGATTGAACTTCCACTAAATATTGATTGAACTTCTTAACTCCTTTATATGAATAGAATCATACCTTCTTACAATGCTATTGAGTGACAACAATTGCAAAAATATTAAAAAACTCATTCAAACAAATACTAAAAGGGAAACAATAATCACTTAATACTATTCCATCCGCACGACGTAGTTTTCTTTATTATTATATACTTAAATTCCACTGTAAATGTGGTCATGCACATTTACTATTCCATCAAAATGCCATGTTAGAATGGATACAATGCCCTTTTCACGTCTCAAAAATACATACTTTGTAACCATTAATAGTTAATAATAACAAAATAAACTATTAATAATTAAAAAAAAGTCTAGAACAGGATAGTCACATTGGAACAGGAACTTAAGGAAACCATGAATTGATTAGTAGCTCAGAAAACAAAAAGGTATAATCATCCTTGGTTCAAACCAATTCTATGTAAAGGAAAAAATATCCAATCCAATGGAAAAATCCGTAAAGAATTCAACTTCGAATGCAAGATTTGGGATAGAAGTGTTGAATATCACATTCTAATAATATTACAATTTCCAAAATAATGATAATAATATTATAATAACAATAAATACAACAACATCGAGAAATCAGATTGATTAATATGGACAGTAGAAAAGAAAGAGAAAGTTCATAAATCAATGAAAGAATCAGATCAGTCTGAATGAAGGAAAAGAAAGCAAAGTTTGGTAAACCTGAACTTACCAGCTTGGAACTGCTCTGTAGAGAAGAGGAGTATCAGATCTCCAACAGAAGGGGTAAGAGTGAGTAAAGTTTCCAGACTTAACAAGCCTGCCTTTTGCCTGTTTAAAAAATTGAGATAATCCCTTTAACATATAAAGATGAACAAGCATGCCAAAAATGCAAGATATTCTGTGGAAGAGCACTGTAAGATAGTATGCATGCAAATAAAACCTTCACTTTTTCCATTTTCCTTTTGACATGCCCTTTCAATACGAAATAGGGTGTATAGCTTTCCCATTAATAAAGAACAAATAACGGGAAAAATGGGCTAGAATATTTCCCATATAATAGAAGCCTCTACTTAAACCAATTCTGCTAAGAAAATAAGCCAAAACATTTACATTCTTTGATTTAATAAGGATGCTTATTGTGTTAACAAGTAAACAAGGATCTCCCCAACACCACTGCCCATTAGAATCCATGCATAATTCACTTTCAAACTCAAGAGACCTCGAAGATATTGTTGCAAAATCTAGATCAATAATGAGAGCTCATATCTTTCCTTCAACGAATTTCACACCATCAGAATTAGAGAGATGAGAATTTCACCACAGTAAATTTTTAAAAAAAATGCATATTCTGGCAGACACAACAAGCAAGGACCAACATCAAAAGCAAACCTAATGCACCGAGCACCTGGCTTCTCCCAAAGGGGCTCAGACCTCCAACAATTTTACAACATAAAGAAACTTAGCCAAATAGCTAACAGAGATAACCATTGTTATTCCTCAAATCAAGTAAACTATCCACTAGGAAACTCCAAGTACTATTACAAATTTAGGAAGTGCGACAGGTTATCCTCAAATCTATCTTTAACTTATATCTATTCAAACTCATTGTACAAAAGAGGTTAATCCGTTTTCTCGCAGAAAACAAAAACTAGCAGAAAATTGGGCACTTAGATGCCACATTTTAAACTATTGACTTTTAAAGTGTTGGTATGAATCTTACCTTCACAGCATTAACAATATCCTTATCTGCATCCTTAACATAACGCCCACTGAAGTCTGAAATTTTGTCAGTAAAGCATCCATTATCGTCAACTGCTACAATTAGATTCTCTCCCTATATAAACCACAGGAAGAAACAACACAAAGTCGGTAATCATATGAGAAACAAATAAAAAGAACATTATATAGCAAAATGAACATTATATGCATTTGTACTTTCTTCAACTTTTTAATACATTGTAACAAGTGGTCAACTCAAATACCAGTTACTAGACATCCCAATCTAGGAAATGCTTTCTAAAATTAGTAACTTGCCGACCCCAAAAGTTGAGATAAAGGATTTTGTTGTTGTTGTTCTTTATTCTAAAATAAATAACCAATGCATCATACAGTTGAAAAACAAAAATTAGACAACGAACAAGTAAATGTTTTGGAATAGTAGTCACCATGTTTCATTTGTACAGGTGTGAACCAATTTTACACAATGAACAAGTAAAACTCTTTGAATACCAGTCATCTATATTGCATTCCTACAAGTGTTGATGTCAAATGTTGACCAGGTGTGGGTCGTGGGGGGCGTTTGGTGGGCACTCCGGATTCTGATAGAATCCGATTCGAGAATCTCGCGACGTGCGTTTGGGTCCGGATTTTAGGGCCGGATTCTAGAATCCAATGTTAGAATCCCACCAAAAATAAGAATCCATTTCCAAGGTGATTCTGGGATTTTGGCGCTAATATAACTATATTATATTATGTTATGTTATTTAATAAAATAAAATCATAATATTATATTATCAATATTTAATTATAATATTAAATAATAGTAAATAATAATAAAATATTATATGATAATAATATAACATCCTGTAATATTAAATATTAAATGATAGCATTATTATATTATATGATAATACATATATTTTATATTAAGTTAATTTACAATATTATTACATTTTTTATTATATTATTTTATCTATGTTATAATACATAAAATTGTTACAATAATATGTGTCAACCAAATTTTGGAATCTAATCCATCCAAACGGAATTATGGATTCTGAAAATCAACAATGAGTACCTAGATTTTGATAAACCTGGATCAAAATCAAAATCCAAAATCCCCACCAAACGCCCCCTTGGATTCAGAAAATTTAAGACATCAGGATTCCAGACACTTTTTTCTGATCGATAACGAAAATTTTATTGCAAGAGAAGAGGTAAAGAATGTACATAAGAAAAGTAACTCCCTTATAGGGAAGCCCAGATACCCCAAATCTAGAAAAACAGCCAAAGGAGAGTACAGTAATCAAGCCCACTCAACCCTAAAGGACCACTAATGCCACAAAACCCAACATCTAATAATATCTCCTCTAGAAAGGTCAGTGAACTTCGGAGCCACCCAGGAGGATGCTACACTCGCAAGAGTCAATCAGCGCTCCCAATCTAATGCCTCCGTTCTCAAAAATTCTGCTATTCTGCTGTTTCCCTCGCCCCATATACACCATATCACAGCAAAATAGACTGATCTGAGAAGGAGCTGCCCTCATTCCCAAGGAAGGGAAAACACCATTGATCTAGCAAGTCTCGAATAAAGGAGGGCATCACCCAGTCTACACCCACCACTTTAAAAAAATAGTGCCAAATCTGCCTCACCCAACAACAACTCACAAAAAGGTGGTCCACGGACCCCCCACACCTCATACACAAATGGAAAACCTGAGGAGACAGAGCCATGAAAGGCCACCTCCTCTGAATCATGTCAACAGTGTTAATGCGATACAGAAAGGTGGACCACGCAAAGGCTTTTACTTTGGAAGGGACCGTAGCATTCCAAAGCAAAGAAGTAGAGAAAGGGGGTTATGACCCAAACCTGGGACTCAGAATGGACCGGAAAGACTGGATACTAAAGCTACCACTAGACTCCAAAGTCCAAACTCTAGAGTCAGACAGACTATCGTCAATAATCACATACTTTAGAAGAACAAACAGGGAGGATAGTTCATCAATATCAGCGAACCTAGGATCACGAAGGAGGGGGGAAGATTCTAGGAGAGACCGGAAACCACCAACTAAGGACATCGGAAACAAAAGATTTTTTATACAAAGAAAGTGGGAAACTTAGAAGCTAAGGTAGACTCCCCCCACTACAGGTCCGACCAGAAATGAATGGATGAACCGGACCCAACGGAAAACCTCACATACTTCCAAAAGATATGAAAAAGTCCACAAATTACCTTCCAAGGGCTAGCCGCACGAATGTTTGTCTCATGATTCACGTTCCATCCATCATCATGAACTCCATACTTGCTTGCAATAATAGATTCGCACATGGCTTCTCTCTCCACACTGAATCTCCAAAGCCACTTACCCAAAAGTGCTTTGTTCCTGATTTGGAGGTTACCCAAATTGAGTCCCCCCCCAGTCTTTGGTTTACAAACATTTGACTAAGTGATCTTTCTTTTTACCACCATCCCCTCCCTCCCAAAGAAAATCCCTCCGAAGTTTCTCAATCCTATCACTAATCAACTTTGGCATCTTAAAAATGGACACGGCATATGTAGGCAAGTTACCAAGAGAGGATTGAATTAGTGTGATCCCACCTACCAGGGACAAATAATTTCTCTTCCAAGCACTAAGCTTCTTTTCCATTTTCTCCACTATTGGATTCCATACTCGTACACCCCTATGGTTTCCGTTCACTGACACCCCTAGATACTTCATAGGCCACTCCCCCAACCCGCACCCCATCACACTAGCACATTGCTTACGAAGGTCATCCTCCACGTTTATCCCAAACAAACTGCTTTTTTTCAGATTAACTTTTAAGTATAGAAATCATCTCGAAGCAACTTAAAATACACTTAGACCAGAAAACATTTCTTTGGAAGCCTTAAGGAACAAAATGGTGTCATCGGCAAACTGATGATGGGAAATCTTCACCGTATCCTTACCTATGCTAAAATTCGAATCTTTCCCACCTCCTCTGCCTTTTTGAGAAAGCAACTCAACAAGTCACTCACTAGGGTGAATAAATAAGGGGACAAGGGGTCCCCATGCCATAACCCCCTAGAAGAAGGCACTAGTCCCGTAATGCCTCGATTGAGGCGAAACGAAAAACTAACATTCTTAACACATCCTCTAATCCACTAACACCACTTCTCCGGGAACCCTTTCCATCTCATGATCGACTCAATACACTCCCATTCTACCCGATCATATGCTTTTTCCAAATCAACCTTAAGTGCAAATCCCGACTCCTTCCTTTTCATTATGTCCTCCACACATTCATTGACAATCAAGATGCTATCCATAATCTGTTTACCCTTAATGAGCGCACTCTGATTTTTTGATACCATCTGATTGACAACTTCCTTCAGTCTGTTAGCCAACACTTTAGCAATGATTTTATAAACACTAGTGACCAGGCTAATGGGTCTAAACTCTTTCACTTTTGTGGCCCCCACGACCTTAGCGATTAACACAAGGAAAGTTGCATTTGTGGCTTTGTTAATGATCCCATTCTTTTGAAATTCCTTGAAGACCTTCATAAGATCATTTTTAATAATCACCCAACAATCTTGGAAAAAGCCATGTTGAATCCAACAGGCCACGGCGCTTTATTCCAGTTCATCTCCCAGATTGCCTTCCTGACCTCCTCTTCCTCAAAGTCCCTTTGCATCTCCACAACTGACCTATCATCTAGACGAGAACCATCCATCAAATTCAAGTCAAATGAAAAGACCTGTTCAGATTTGTATAACTTAGAAAACAAAAGCCGAAATGCCTTCCTCGACTTCTTTTGGATCATCCGTCAACTCCCCATCCACTTCAAGCACTCCAATTTCACTTTTTTTCCTTCTGTAGTCGGCCATCTTATGAAAGTATCTAGTGTTTCCATCCCCTTTTTTAAGCCAAGTCACTCTAGCTTTCTGCCTCCAATTCACTTCCTCTTTATTCAGCAATTCCTCAAGTTCCACTTTCAACATTCTCCTAGACTCCTTTCGCTGCTATCAAACGTTCTCCCTTCCTCCATTCTATCAATACCTTGTATGTCCTCCAAAATTTGATTTTTTCTCTCCGATACCCACCCAAACACCTACTTATTCCCGACTTCAAGGTTTTCCTTGATCCCTCTCAAATAATTCATGAACCTAAAACCCTCCCAACCGTCCACATCCTCCTTCTCCCACCACCCTTTGATTACGTCCTTGAAATTAGGATGTAGGAGCCACATGTTCTCAAACCTGAAGGGTGGGAGGCCACTCCACAGTATCTGATCTGTATGCAGCAAAATTGGTGAGTGGTCAGAGATGGGTCTAGGGAGGATTTTTAACACAGTTTTAGGGAAATGATCCTCCCACTCTGAAGAGACAAGCACCCTAACCAATCTACAGCAAACTGGCCTCTCTTGTAAATTTGACCAAGTATATTTCCCACCTTTAAGAGGATAGTCAAACAACTTTGAATCATTAATTAAATCTGCAAAACCTCTCATGCTTTCTGTAGTTCTATTGTTTCCCGATTTTTCCTGTGAAAATCTAATCACATTAAAATCGCCCACCACGCACCAAGGATCCTTCTACCTTTCCCTAATGTTAGTGAGCTCTTGCCAAAAACCACCTCTTTCCTTGGGTTTAATCGGGCCATACACCCCCGTTAAAACCCACACAAAACCATCCTCAACACTCCCACTCCTTGTTTTTACTCCCCCCAATTGTCTAACCATTTTTTTAGAAATCTTTTCCCTCTTAGTCTCCTGAATCACTAATATATCTGCCTTGACTCTTCTCAACATCTCTTTTACTGCTCTCCGCTTGTGACGGGGGGGGGGGGGGGGGGGGGGGGGGGGGGGGGGGGGGGGGGGGGGGGGGGG